>JAWZSL010000088.1:241096-268806 GCA_034769285.1 Lutjanus argentimaculatus
ACACACACACACCTCCCACCCTTGTGTATTTACATGTGCATGTTGATGAATGACAAAGATGGATGGATGGATGGATGGATGGATTGGTCGATTGATTTTATTTACTTGAAGACAAAACAGTCCAAGTGATAACATGTGAAGTGTAAACACTTATTTCCAACATGATGCCTGATGTCATAATTCACACTTCATAAGAACATTCTCAAAACCAATAAAAACAAACCAGAGGCTATTAATGCACTGATGCATTTCACAATTTCTGAGAAAAAGACACCGAAACACAACAAAATAAAAAGACACTAATAATGCAGAATTACACAAATCTGTGATATTAGTTCATGTGACCCTGCAGACCCCTGTCTGCCAACTGCAGCTGGTCCAAAAGTCAACAAACAAACAAACAAACAAAAAAAAAAAGAAAAAGAAAAGAAACAACAAAAAGAAAAAACAATAAATTGTAGTTGTAACTGCACTTCCAACAACATTTGCTGGTTGCACAAAGAATATTAAGTTGATGCTAATTTTAACACTGTTAGTGAGCTAATGTGTGGATGATATGTTAGTTTAGCAGCTCAGTAACTTTGAGGCATCACATGATGACCATCACAAAATGATCCATTCAGTTATCAGTGATTATCAATTATGGAGTTGACATGATGACAAAGCAACTTTTCATTTTGGTGGCATTGATCAATTTACTGACACAAAAGCTAGATTTTGAAGCATGAAGAAAATGTTTTGGGGGATTTACTATCTTTTGCTGACATGCAGTATCGTCGGGATGTCCCATGAACCACTTGTGACAGATGGACTCAGTTTAGAGAATGTTACAGGGTGGTCCAACTGAGCCCCGTCGCTCAGCTTGGTTTCGGGCTGCAGCTTCATACCTCGACTCTAACCTTCTTCTTTCCTCTCTCAGTTCCTTGTCTTGGTCTTCCTTCAGTTTATTCATCATGTTTGTCATCTCCCTCTGTTTCTCCTCTCTTTCTCTTTGTCTCTCTGCTTCTCTCTCTCCTCTCTTTCCCTCCGTCTCTCCTCATTCATCTCCTCTCTCTCCCTCTGTCTCTCCTCCTCTCTTTCTTGCCTCTCCCTCTCTCTCTCAGCCTGGAGCATCTCATTAATTTTCCTCATCTCTTCCTCGTATTTTCCCTGAATATTTCTCTCTATCTCCTCTCTTTCTTTTCGTTTTTGCTCTTCTTTCTCTTTGAGGATGCGTTGTTTCTCCTCTTCGATTGCCCTCTCTGCCTCTTGGAACATCTCGTTGGTGTAGTGGCTTCCTCCGTTCTTCTGGACTATATTTCTGATCTTCTGGAGCAGCACAGTGACCTGAGTGCGATCCTTCTGCTTATTGTTGAAGACGTGGTACTCGCCGTTACATTTGGCCACAAGTTCCAGCAGGTCTCCGCTTCCATCCAAGAACTCTTCTATAGTGGCATCTTCAAGAAGGTCACCACCAGTAAAGAGAACCATGCTGTATCTGTCTGCTGCCTGGCCAAAGATTTGTTGAATCCTCTGCACCGTCTGCATTTCTTCCTCTGTGTATCTTCCCAGCCTGATGACCACCAGGAATACATGGGGTCCAGGAGCAGCATAAGAGATGCACTGGCGTAAATCTTGGGTGGTTTTGTCCATGCCAAACCTGGTGTCAAACAGGCCCGGAGTGTCGATGACAACAACCTCTTGCCCATCCACCGTTGCTTTGCCCTTAGGACAGTCGACAGTCATAGACTTGGCACTGAACTTTGATTCAAAGCAGTTTCGTCCCAGAATAGTGTTCCTGCAGGTCTGCGCTTCCATCCAAGAACTTCTCGATAGTGGTGTCCTCAAGAAGGTCACCACCAGTAAAGAGAACCATGCTGTATCTGTCTGCTGCCTGGCCAAAGATTTTTGAATCCTTTTCACCGTCTGCTTTTCTTCGTCTGTGTATCTCCTCAGCCTGATGACCACCAGGAATACATGGGGTCCAGGAGAAGCGAAAGAGATGCACTGGCGTAAATCTTTAGCTGTTTTGTCCATGCCAAACCTGGTGTCATACAGGCCTGGGGTGTCGATGACAACAACCTGTTGCCCATCCACCACACCTCTGCCCTTAGCACAGTCAACAGTCATAGACTTGGCACAGAACTTTGATTCAAAGCAGTTTCGTCCCAGAATGGTGTTTCCAGTGGCACTCTTCCCAGTTCCAGTCTTCCCCAACATCACTATCCTCATCGCCTCATTATTTTGTCCTGTTTGGGAGAATAAATAACATTAGACACGAATCAAAGCTCTAATAATAGATAAGATTTTGTAAATTCCATCAACACCATGGAAGTCTTTACAGTCTGTGCAGAACTCAGACTCAAACTTTAAACCTTACAGATATTAGAGATGCTCTGATAATCTTTTTAGGGTTGATACTTTTATTCTCTTTGCTTTGCCACCCCAGCTGCCACCCTAGTTTTGGGCAGTTCTAGTTCAAAATACAAATATGAAAAGTTGGGCTGAATGGAAATTTACAAGACTGAAACTCTGAAGTCCAAGTACATGATGCTCTAATACATAGAATTTAATGTTGTTCAATAAAAATGGCAGGTATTTGGAAAAATTAATTGTTTGCAATTAGGGCTGTCAAACGATTAAATACTACATATTATATATACTAATATTGCTTGTATTTTCTTCTATTCTCTCTTATAAGGATGCAATACAGTTAATCCATTACAATTTAAGGATGCAATTTTACAGAGAAAATAATAACACATCATAGTTATTTATTTTTTCACATCAGCACTACATTTTGATTAGTGTATTAAATCAATGCCTATGTATCCGTCTGCACACCTCAACTTTCATAAACAAGTCACATCCATACAGTCTGTGGTCACTTGGTTGTGAATGGAGAATATTGTCCCCCTGAAGCTGCGGTACATCTGACAGGCCATCGTCCGTCATACGAAACACTCGCAGAGTTAAAACTAGTCTGATTGTCACTGTCACTGACTCTGTCAAACCAAGAGTTTAACAGTGTTTTACACTCTCGATTGTGATCAAACCACCGACTGCAGCGAGTTTTACCCGATCACGGGCAGAGTCTGACGGCTCTTCACCGGACAGCGGGTGGGATGAAGCTGCATTCAAGACGGAAATACGAGACAAACTCCGTCCCGCACCGATTCAAAACGGGACGCGCTATTTAATCCTCAAATACAGGACGATTCTGTATTTCAGCGGACGGGTGACAACTGCAGTGGCGACACAGACCACAGACTGTACACAGACAGACTCTACCGAAGTCACATGACGTGATTAATCGTGTGTTTTGGGTTTTTTTACGCGTTATTGTTTCCAGATTAATCTCATGTGTTAACGCGTTAACTTTGACAGCCCTGTTTGCAATTCAATCTGTACCCCTTAAAGGAACCACGTCACCCTCTGGCCACCCCATGAATATTTCTCTGGATCCACCCCTGGTCCTAACAGACTTCAAATGACTGTTGCCTCAAGCAAACCTGTTGTACTGGCACAGTGATACTACACAATGAGCTATATGAGGAAACACGAGGATGAATGACGTGATTAGTCACCCAGTAACCCAGTCATGTGTGCTTAAAAAAACTAATTCATTGAAAGCATTTTTCAAAATGCAAAGATGGTGTGAGGCTGGGTCCTCCGAACTTTGTATCTTTTATTCTATTGAATTTCATGATGCAATCTGCATCGTTCCTACCACAATCACAAATATACTATTAAATAACCTGATTTAAGACTGAAATATCATGTTAAGATAAATTTAATGAGGAAATTGAGATATTTTCGATACGAAATACGAAATACTTTATTGATCCCCAAGGGGAAATTCATTTGTCTGTGGTCTCATCTATTTGTATAAGAATTATAGAGTCTGATGGCAGTTGGTATGAAAGATCTTCTGTATCTCTCTGTCCTACAACGAAGAGAGAGAAGCCTTCCACCACCATTATTTCTTTGGTCCATCAAGGTGTTATGCAGTGGATGATCCATGTTGTTTAGGATGGCCTCCACCGTCCTCATTGTGTCTCTCTCCACAACTTCCTCCAGAGAGTCCATCCTTACTCCGATCACAGAGCCAGCCTTTTTCACAAGCTTGTCCAGCCTCCTTGCTTGCTTTTTTCCCAAACTTCCTCCCCAGCAGACTGCAGCATAAAATAAAACACTTGCCACAATAGACTGATAAAACATCTGCAGCATCTTACTGCAGATGTTTAGAGATCTGAGCTTCCTTAGGAAAAAGAGGCGGCTCTGCCCCTTTTTGTAGAGTGCATCTGTGTTAAGGGACCAGTCCAGCTTGTTATCCAGGTGTACACCAATATATTTATAGTTTGTTACCACCTCGATGTCCACTCCACAAGTGTTCACAGGCTGAAGAGGGGGCTTGGATCTACGGAAATCAATGACCATTTCCTTTGTCTTTGAGGTGTTTAGTATGAGGCAGTTTTTATGACTCCAGTCACTGAAGGATTTTATCAAATCCCTATATTCAGATTCCTGTCCATTCCTTATACAAGCTACAATAGCAGTGTCATCTGAGTATTTCTGGATGTGGCAGGACTCAGAGTTATATTTAAAGTCTGCTGTATACAATGTGAACAGGAATGGAGCCAGGACAGTCCCTTGTGGAGCCCCTGTGCTGCTCATTAATGTCCCAGAAAAACAGTTCCCCAACCTGACAAACTGTGGCCTTTCTGTCAGGTAATCCGTGATCCAGGAGACAAAGGAAGAAACCACTCCCATCTCTATGAGCTTGTTTTTGAGTATGTTGGGTTGGATGGTATTAAATGCGCTTGAAAAGTCAAAAGACATAATTCTTACATAAGCGCCAGATTCTTCCAAATGAGAGAGGGAACGGTGGAGCATGTAGAGTACTGCATCATTCACTCCAATGTGTTCTTTGTAGGCAAACTGCAGGGGATCGAGTTTGTCTTTGACCTCAGGCCTCAGAAGACGTAGAATCAGCCGCTCCAGGGTTTTCATGATGTGTGAAGTAAGGGCCACCAGTCTGTAGTCATTTAGTTCAGCTGGACATTTTCTTTTTGGTACGTGGACAATACAAGATGTTTTCCACAGAGCCAGCACCCGCCCCAGCTGTAGACTCAGGTTGAAGATTTTGTGAAGAGGTTGGCACAGTTGGGCAGCACAGTCTTTAAGCAGCCTTGGACACACACCATCTGGGCCAGCTGCCTTCCCAGAGCAAAGTCTCCCAAGCTCCAACCTCACCCCTGTCTCAGTGACAAACAAGGGTGGAGGAACAGGTGTGTGAAGAGGAGTAGCTGCAGTCGCGGAAATGTACCCATGTGGAGGAGGAGGTGGAGGCGGAGTCATGATGGAGATGCCCAGATGTTGTTGAAGAGGAGCCATGGTGGCGCAACACACTTTGGAGGAGGAGGAGGAGGAGGAGCCATGATGGAGATGCCCAGATGTTGTTGAAGAGGAGGCATGGTGGAGGAACACACTTGTGGAGGAGGAGGAGGAGGAGGAGGAGCCATGGTGGAGATGCCCAGATGTTGTTGAAGAGGAGCCATGGTGGAGGAACACACTTGTGGTGGAGGAGGAGGAGGAGCCATGATGGAGATGCCCGGATGTTGTTGAAGAGGAGGCATGGTGGAGGAACACACTTGTGGAGAAGGAGGGAGAGGAGGAGGAGGAGGAGCCATGATGGAGATGCCCAGATGTTGTTGAAGAGGAGCCATGGTGGAGATGCCCACATGTTGAAGAGGAGGAGGAGGAGGAGGAGGAGGAGCGGCAGTGGAATGGGATGTGACCTCAGTGTCAAACCTGTTGAAGAACTGATTGAGTTCATCAGCTCTTTCCACATCACCCACGATTGGCTGTCTTTTCTTTTTGTTGTAGCCAGAGATGGTATTTATTTCTCTCCACACCTCACGGATGTTGTTGTGATGTAAATTCTTCTCTATCTTCTTTTTGTATTCCACCTTTGCCATCATCAATCTCTTCTTCAGCTCATGTTGCACCTGTTTGAGCCGTTCCTTGTCACCCTCTCTAAAAGCTTCCTTTTTCTGATTGAGGATTGCCTTTATGTCACTTGTGATCCAGGGTTTGTTATTGGGGAAACAGCTACAGTCTTTGTAGGTATGACTGTGGCTCTACAGAAGTTGATGTACTCAGTGAAACAATCAGCCTGTCTATCAATGTCCATACTGTTCTCATCTGTTTCCAGAAGCACATCCCAATCAGTGCGTTCAAAGCAGTCCTTTAGAGCCTCACTAGCCTCAGGTGTCCATTTCCTTACAGTGAGTGTAGTTGTAGGTTCCCTTTGCACACAGGGTTTGTAACAGGTCTGCAGAAGAACCAAGTTGTGATCTGACCTGCCCAGTGGTGGTAAGGCAGTATCTCTGTAAGCTTCTTTGACATTGGCATACAGCAGATCAAGGGTTTTGTTTTCTCTTGTAGCACAGTTAACAAATTGTGTAAATCCAGTCAGGTGGGAGGAGAGGGTAACATGGTTGAAGTCTCCAGATATTATTATAAGTGCCTCAGGGTGTTTAGTCTGTATCCTAGCAACAAATTCATGCAGAATTTCACATGGAACATCAGCCGTTGCCTTGGGAGGGATGTCACAAGTATTGTTATTATATGACCAAATTCTCTTGGTACATAATATGGCCGCATTCCAACTGCCAATAATTCAATATTGGCAGTTGGAATAACCCCACTTATATGGGGTTTTATGTTTGCAACCTGCTTCCATTATAATAACTTGTGTGTTGCAGTTATGAGGAAGTGAGCACTTGCTAATAATTGTCTTTTTAATTGATTTTCACCAAAACAATTACTGGACTATCATAACTGTGTGTTATTTTGATATTGTATTGTGGCAAGTGTTTTATTTTATGCTGCAGTCTGCTGGGGAGGAAGTTTGGGAAAAAAGCAAGCAAGGAGGCTGGATAAGCTTGTGAAAAAGGCTGGCTCTGTGATCGGAGTAAGGATGGACTCTCTGGAGGAAGTTGTGGAGAGAGACACAATGAGGACGGTGGAGGCCATCCTAAACAACATGGATCATCCACTGCATAACACCTTGATGGACCAAAGAAATAATGGTGGTGGAAGGCTTCTCTCTCTTCGTTGTAGGACAGGGAGATACAGAAGTTTTTTCATACAACTGCCATCATATCTATAATTCTTTTACAAATGAGATGAGACTACGACAAATGAATTTCTCCTTAGGATCACAAACATATTGGTATCGTATTTGTAATCGTTCGTATTTTGACCAATTCAGTTTACACTGATTTTCCAAAAGCAATAACAATATGTGTCATTGCTTTTAAAATTTAAATTATTGTGATGACCATGGGACTTAATGAATGCAGATGCTTCCACAAAGGTGCACATGGTACAATTAGCATGAAAAGGAAAAAAAGAGAAAAAAAAAGCGATCCGCACACCAAAAGAGCTCCCATATGCAATTTTATTCAGCGTGACGTTTCGAGCTTGATGCTCTTGATGCTCTTCCTCAACTGCAGACTTTTTTTCCTTTTTTCTTTTCATGCTTTTGATATTTTGTGATCCAGCACCTAACCCAGTGGGCCTCGGGGATGTGCGTGTCCTATTTTTATCATGCACATGGTACAATTAACATCCAATCATGCTCTGTGGCGTGCATGTATAAGAACGCTAAGGAGGCCCAGGCCACTCTGTGAGAGGACCCAGGTACAATAAAAGAACACATTAAAATGTGCAGTTTATCTTGAAAAAAGACATTTATTTAGGACTTAACTATGGCTGTTTCACATAGAACCACTTCTTCCTCAAGGAGAACACATCATGACCTGCCCTACTCTGCCTCTTAAGATCAAACATCACATTTTAGAGTGTCCTTTTATTGTAAAAATTAAACCTTTTGCGTGCACAGAAAAAGTCTTAGACATTTTTATTTCAAATCATGAAAAATGGAAGCAAAAACAGAAGCAATGCATTTATATTTTTGCCATATTCTGTCAGTAGAGCCCCCTAAATCTTACACACTGGACCTTTAACAACATAAGTAGGAATGTATTTTAATTAAAATGAACACAATAGTATTATAACTTACTCAAATTGTAACTGCTGGACATCTTTGGGTGACAGAGTGCAGGCGCTGCTGGTCAGTTCAGAGTTCAGAGTGTTTCTGCTCCTCCGTTTTGTCAGATGGCTCCAAGAAGCAAACCACACCTACAAACAGTTACACAGTGACATCACAATGAAACTGAAACTGAAACTAAGCAAGTTCAATTAAAGTAGGGATTATTACAGTCTATACAGATAAGTACAACTGGACTTTTGACAGTATTTACAGTTCTGTATTTTATTGCCTCAAAGACATCATTTTAACTGAATTACTATTCTTACTACACAGTAAGAATTTCCTGTTGAGGCTGTTGGAATATCTACTGTGCTGTCACTGCATGGAAGACCAAATGTGACCTGTCAGGCAGTAAATAAATACATGACTTATAAAAAGATAAAATGGGGAAAGGAAAAAATAGCTTAACAGATTAGAATGACATTTTTTAAAAATTGCTTTTCTTTTTACTCACCCACACTGCTAGTAGTCAAGCCTTGTTTTTGGCTTTTTTGGCTTTTTTTGTTTTGGCCTTGGCTTTTGTGCAAAAGAATGAGAGATTTTTATGATGTGCACAAAAGACTGGAGGGTGTGGAGGTTAAAGTGGCTGTAAATACTTGAACTGTATATCTGTGAATTCAGCTGTGCTCCTCTGATCCCCCCCACACTCACCCCTCCCTTCACCATTTACAAGAAATGGAAGCAGTTCTCTCAAACACCAGGGAACACTGCATGTCTGCTCCCCCTCGACCCTGCGTCCTCATATGAGGACATTACATTTTGGGCTTTCTGCGCCTTATATGTACATTCTGCTTAACTTAGACCCATTGTCCTCATTCGTAGACACTTGTTCTGCCATCTTGTGGTAGCAAAAGCACAATACACTAACTACTGTAAACTACAGCCAAGACCTTCTACAACCCTGCCCAAGAAAAAAGTGGACAGGGTACAAAACCTCATCAGATTTTATGGTTGAAACTTGTTTATTTATGTGTAATAATATTTGTAGTTTGATATGGAATAGAAATTTGACAGTTTTTACCAATAGTAACAAGCTATGAGGCCGCTAACTAGGAAGTACTCGTTTGAGGACATTGGGACTTTATTATCGTTCATGCCAAGTAAAGGTGCAAAAGTAAGGAAACATAGCTTGGGAAGATTTGGGAAGAAACCAACAGTTTTCAAGAGTATAAATAGTTCTTGCATGTGGTACAAATATACAAAACAATATAAAACAGTATGTGACCATCACACAATCAAGTATTGTGCGTGAGTACAACTCCAACATGGGTGGGGTTGATTTGGTAGACAGGTTGATGAGTTACTACAGAAGGAGCGTCTGAACCAAGAAGTGGACAATTTGGATGCTGATGCACTTCACTGATCTCGCTTTAGCCAACAGCTGGCTGCTGTATCGCCAAGACAACACTTCGCATGACAGTGGCTCACGCATACTTGACCAAGTGTAATGCTGATGTCAAACATGTACAGGAAGAGAACGTACACCATTCACAACAAGGCAAAAAACATCAGGTCACTCCAGTACCCCATGTCACAGTCCACACAACTTCTGCTGCACATCTTCCAGAGATGGTTAATGTGAAAAACCCAATGCGTTGCAGAGAAAAAGGCTGCTCTGGGAAATCTCGTGTGCAGCGTGTGACATGTAATGTGCTCCTGTGCTTGCAAACAAACGCAACTGTTATGTAGCATTTCATACAGGCTGATAGGTGTGACAGACTGTTCCTAGAGACAAAAAGGAAATTTGTAGTTTGGAGTTTGGAGCAAGGAAAATTCATAGTTACAAAACAAACTGTCACACTGCAAAACAGTTGCATTCAGTTTGCAAGCATAGGAACACATGACATGTCGAAGTCAACAGTGTGTAACAAAGTCTAAAACTTTTAATTGGTCATTCTCACTGTTCAAGTATAATACTGTTCAAACTGTTCTTTTCAATGCCTGAACATGGCTGTGCAAAAACAAAAGTGCAAACAATGCAACATATCAAAAAGCCTTGTGATCTGACAGTTCCTACAGAAAAAGGACATTGCCTGTTTGGAGTATGGAGTAAGGAAAATTCAAACAGTTACAAAACAATGCATTGTTTGCACTTTTGTTTTTGCACAGCAATGTTGCAATGTTCAGAAATTGAAATAAACCCTTTTATATTTTGTTACACACTGGTGACTTTATTGTGTTATACAGTAAAATAAACCCATTGTCTCCATATGAGGACATCATGTTTTTCAAAAACTACTTCCTGTTCAAAGACAATGCTTAGTTTTTATACTTATCAGGTCCTACTAATCCCAAATAGCTAGGAGAAATTAAAAATGCCTTCCAAACAAACGCTCGGGTCTCAGGAGGTTAAAATGAAAAATGCAACAGCACGCGTTCTGTGGTTCTATAAACAGAATATACTGTTCATTGACAGTGCTGTGTCCACACAGAGCTGAGTTTGACCAGCCTTTAAGTTTTTCTCATTCGCTTGAACAAATTTGTTCATTAAAAAATAAAGGACACAACTTGTGTTCAAATGAACATATCCTTTAAACCAGTCATTACACAATAGACCAGTGGGTCACAACCTTTTTTCCCCAGAGCCTCTCCTTAGCCTGCAAGCGCCCACATACGCCAAAAGAATAAGTGATTAATTCCAAAGTTTTAACATCAGTTTAAAGAATTTCTATTCTTAGAACATTTACCTTTTAATAAGTGTCTCTATTCTAGTTTAAGCTTTACATTTTTTCTTTTAACAACACAACAGAGTCAGTTTATACGCACTCAGAATGATTCATTGTCACAGGTGTGGCCCACTAAATGGACAACTATTGATTGAGGACAAAAAAAATCTATCTTTTAAATAGATTGGTGTTCATACTTTTGCATAAATTGTAATTAATTAACAAATCTAATTTTGATGACCTCAGGGCAGACCAAGTATTGGGACCCCCTGTGATTTTGTGGTGCCCCCCTTGAGGGGACCCAGGCCCCAGGTTGGGAACCAGTGCAATAGACAACAAAATACAGCCATTGGTGTGACCCGGTTCAGCCTTAATTTGTGCCATATGCCAGAGATTGTAGAAGATATTAACTATGCCAGACAAGCAGTATGGAGGCATTTTATGTTATCTTTATGTTTTTTTTCCAGTTGTTCTTTCTGTTCGAAAATTGGTTTGGGAGATTCTGTAGCACTGTTTTCCTGTGAAACAACAGCAGTGTTTTACCCGACCCTCAATCGGCACGAGGGTGAGTACATAATGACTGAATTTTCATTTTTCGGTGAACTGTCTCTTAAAGAATAACTTATGTATTTTTCAACCTGGGTGCTATTTCCCCATGTGTATGTGTGTGTATGATTGAGGGGTACAACTCGTTTTAAAATTGGTTCAGTATTGAGGGAGGTGGATGCAACCGGCAGCCACAAAACGAGTTATAACGTTAGATATGAGGGCAAATATGTCCCGTAAAAATTTGCGCATTAAAAGTGCTTTTTTTTCGCCACAGTCCAGCTCAGATCGCCAGCGTAATCTGTCAACAGCATGCAAAACGTCTCTCTTACCCTTCACTTCCTCTGGGCTGTGTGAGTGGGGATTTGGTCAGGATTAATGGTGTCCTCAATGCTGAGAAATACAGGCAGATACTTATCCATCATGCAATACCATCAGGGAGGCGTCTGATTGGCCAACGACCCCAAACATACAGCCAATGTCATTAGGAACTATCTTCAGCATAAAGAAGAACAAGGAGTCCTGGAAGTGATGGTATGGCCCCCACAGAGCCCCGATCTCAACATCATGGAGTCTGTCTGGGATTACATGAAGAGACAGAAGGATCTGAGGCAGCCGACATCCACAGAAGATCTGTGGTTTGTTCTCCAAGATGTTTGGAACAACCTACCTGCCAAGTTCCTTCAAAAACTGTGTGCAAGTGTACCTAGAAGAACTGATGCTGTTTTGAAGGTAGAGGGTGGTCACACCAAATACTGATTTGATTTAGATTTTTTTTGTGTTCGCTCACTTTGCATTTTGTAAACTGATAAAAATAAACAATCACATTTTATATTTTTGAAAGCATCTTCAGTTTACAGCATTTTTTCACACCTGCCTAAGACTTTTGCACAGTACTGTCCTTAAGGAATAAATTTTCACCCAAAAATTGAATTAGAGTGTTGGTATTTTTGGTAGGACATGATTTGTTCCCAAGAATGAGTGAGCAACATTCATTACTGATACATAAATTACTTTTATACCACCATAAAATAATGACTTTAAAACATAGATACAGTGAAGTTGTTGGCCATGTTTGGGTTGAAGAAGTTGGCATGGGACGCAGTCAGTCATGCACATGAACGTCTGTGGCAAACATTTCATTGCAGATAAGTTAATGATGTCAAGAGTTTTAAACCAGTGAATGTTGGTGCGTTGAAAGAGCAGCACTGAAAAGACAAGGAAATCCCAATTTAATGTTCACCTGTGATCTGACAATTAGTTAGTCATGGATTAAATTAAATACTACATTTAAGTGTCCTGTGGAACTATTGCAGCAATATGTGACACATAATTCATTGTGAGATTTGATTAATTGTACAGGCCACAATTAGAATTGGTGATTATTGATTGAGGTATAAGCTGTATCAGCTGTTTGGTGAGTCGTCGTCTTAACTTTCATTATGTTTTAAGGTTTGTCAGTTATTTCATAACTACATATTTGGTGAACAAATAAAAAGTAAATATAAAAACATCATTCAAAGCAGTCAGTAGGCTGACTCTCATGTCTTTATAAAGTACGAGTGCAAAGCTTTAGTGCTTCAATCAGTCTGTGTGGGAGAATGAAATTGGTTTATAAAAGCACAATGAAGTAACACTTTTCCCTCTGCGCACAAAATTAATGACACCTTTGACAAAGGTTTAGTCTTAAAATCACATCTTTATTCAGCTTAACACACAAACATATTTGTTCTTGAGTGGCTTCATCAACATCAGTCATGATGACAACAGGCTGTGATAAAATGAGCGTTGTAGACACATTTTAAAGTCACTAGGTGGCAGCACCTCTCAGCAGAAGACAAAAGTCATCAGAGGACTGGAACAACTTTTTTCTAATGATGTAAAACTACGAGTCTGCAGAAAACTAAATGCAGTGGTTAAATGGAAAAAGAATAAAAGTTAATATAAGATTCATTGATCTAAGTCATAATATGATGTACAAACATTTTATACATTTTATATATAAAGTTGTGATTGGCAATATTTTTTGGCATCAGTGAGAGATAATTCCATAATAACCTTTCAGCATCTTGTAAATCAGGTGGTCTGGGGGAAAACTAGAATTCTGCACCTCCTCTTGTCTCTGTTTTCAAGCTGTAGGAATCTGGCCCATGACGGTGGACTTAGACCAATCACAGGATATTTCGAGAACGGGCTGTTCTACAAGTGCGGCTGCACGTTCCTTCAGTGAAACCTGGAATCAATGGCAGAAACTGCAGGAAAAGTTGCTGTGAAACGGAATCGTCAGAAAGAGAATCTTGCCTCATTCCAAGTAGTTTGTAAGAAAAAAATCAACTTTAAAACAAAATATATTTGATAGTTTTAGGTTATCATTTCCTGATCTGCAGCCATTTGAAAGGAACTGAACAGTTTCAGGGAAATCCATATGGAAAATAAAATAAAAACATTAATTCCAATAGTAAATGTCTTATATGTATTGTATGTGTTATACAATTTACATGTCTCATACCATAGTATGAGTTCAGGGTTCGAATAACACAGTGTTTTTAGAGGGAGCCCTATTTTTCGGTGCGCACTCCCGGAAACGGATTCCCGGGAAATCAAATCAAGACTATTTCCCGTTTCCCGGGGAATACAATGACGGGAAACGGGAAAAATGTTTTATTTATTTATCTTTTTAAGCACAGAACATATTAAACATATTCAGAAAATGTAGGCCGACACTTTATTGTCATAAAACATGCAGCAGATGTGTGTGTGCTGCTATTAATTAACACAAAGCGCTGATTAAAAAGCACATGCATGCTCAGAGTCTGACCTTGTGGCATTGCGCACATACTAATGGACAAATGCTGAAGTAAAAATAAAGAAATGATCTGTTAACTTCGAGTGATCATTTATTTTACTAGCCTTCTATTTATTGCTTTATTATTACATGAGGCTCGTACTCGCAGCCTCGGCTCGCACCAGCTGATCAGCCGTAGAATACAGGAGTGTGGATTAGTGAAAGTGTCCTTTTAACATATTTTCTATCGCAATAAATTGTGCACGTGCAGCGTGCATGTACGTGTGCCTCTGCTTGGCTGAGGTGCGCACATACATCACAATCGCAGAACACCTTCATGTATGTTGAACAGCCGTGCGCGCGCGTGTCTTTAAAGTTAAACAAACTAATGCGGAAAAGGGAATTTTTATTCTAACTACAAAGCCTAATAAATCTCAACAGACCTGCAAATTGCGCACAGGACGGGATGAGTCAGCATGACAGCTGGAGCAGCTGTAGTGTTTGCGTCTGCGTGTTTATCGGCATCCAGAAAAACAAAGATACAAAATGAACAAGACCTTATATCTGACCGGCCCGACCCGGGGAGGAAAAAAGCTCTGTGTGCTCCTGACAGAGCTCGTTGGATAAACTTGTGTGTCATTTTGCGCATAATAATGATAATGATAACGAATTATAAAATAGAAAACGATTTCAAGGTGCTTCAGCGTAAAACATAACCAGTTACATATCTACATAGCATTTGCGGTTCATTTATTGTATTGCTTTTTGCAGGCCTTCGTGTAAAATAAATTATTCCCACATGAAGTTGTTTTGGAGGCCTTCTCTTGTCTCCATATATTGCGCACTCTCGCGCTTTCACTCCGCTCTTTTTTGTTGGTTTCCTCCTGATAAATCTGCCGTCATGCAGATACAGCTCGAGCTCCTGAGGCACCTGCTTTTTGAAGGTGACGAGAGCTGACTTTGTGTTTGGTTTATTGCATGTCCGGCCTAAATTCGCCGGTGAATTATTGAGGGGCGGGACAGGGCAGGGCACCTCTGCGCCCCTGGCGTAAAACGGAAAATGTGGATTTGGACACACTTTGAATACATTAAATCCGATTTCCACTTACACTTTAGATCTGCGTAAGATAGGGTGCCAAGTGATGCTTGAAATGACCAGGGCTTAGCTGAAGTTGTGCCTTTGAAAAAAAAAAAAAAAAAAAAAAGTTTATTTCCCGGGATTCCCGGGAAAATTTGCTTCTTTTCCCGGGATACAAAAAGTCTTATTTTCGGGAAAAATATTAATCCCTAGTGTCAGAACCATGGACCGCGCAGTTGCCAGGTTGCCACACACAACAGCTCACAGAGCATAGTGTTAATTAATGAAGATACGGAAATTAGGATGTAATGTGCGAATGAACACACAACATATGGCATATTTTCACTATTATTATTATTTCAGGACCATCATGTTTTAGAGCTCTCCTCAAATGTCTCAGATGAGGCTTTCAGGGGAGCTCATGACCTTTTCAAGTGAGCTGAGCGCCTCCTTAGCTCCCCAAATGGGCATTTTAATATTTTTTCATACAACATACTTATAAGAAATGATTATAAATGAAGGAAATATTGTCTGTTGTTCTTTATTAGTAAAGTAGATGGCAAATTATGTCTTCAGTATTTGTTCCATGAGTTTTCTTAAATATCTAAACATGTCTCAGACATCTGCTTTTTCTACAAGTTGTGTATGTTTTTTTGTTTGTTTCTTTGTTTTTATGTGTATGTTTCTTATATGAGACATGTCTTATAAAGTTTTTATACAATATTTAAAGAGTTCAGTTGCACTAATGGTTGCCCATCTCATATATAAGTCTGATATCACACAGATAGCATTGTATTGTAAATGGACTGACTGTCATCTTTAATACTTTAAGTGCCCAAATTATACAAGTTTGCTAAGGACCTTGTATCTGGACAGTCATATATAGTACTTACAAGTTTCAGATAAAACATATAAACATGACTAAAATGTATTTATTTCTTTTCATTCTGGGTCTCCACTGTCTAAAAACACTGAACTGTTACCTTGAACTCCTGATTTAACAGTTAATGACACCTTTGACAAAGGTTTAGTCTTAATATCACATCTTTATTCAGTTTAACACACAAACATATTTGTTCTTGAGTGACATCATCAACATCAGTCATGATGAGAACAGGTTGTGATAAAATGAACAGTTGTAGACACATTTTAAAGTCACTAGGTGGCAGCACCTCTCAGCAGAAGACAAAAGTCATCAGAGGACTGGAACAACTTTTTTTCTAATGATGTAAAACTACTAGTCTGCAGAAAACTAAATGCAGTGGTTACATGGAAAAAGAAAAGTCAATATAATAAGATTGATTGATTTAAGTCATAATATGATCTTAAAAATGTTCTGACATGCGAACATTCTATACAATCAAATGTTACCTTACACACTAAATATCTCTTTAGGCCTCATTCAAGACATCATCCAAAAAGAACACTAGATGGTGATGTGAGATTATGTTGATTGATTATGAGTGACTTAGCACCATAGACAAGGATATTGAAAAGGCACTTGTGGTTGTAATTCAGTGGATGAAATACATTTTTTATATATTTCATATGTCCCTGTGTGTGGAAGCTTCTGAAGGTTTCCTCTGTGGTTACACTTCCTGAACTCAGAATTTGAACAACCTCCCGATTGAGTTTCCCAGCAGTTTAATTCCTCCAATAAATTTACTACCAGCTTCAAGTATTGTTTCAGCAGCTTTTACCAGAGGAAACAATGGATTAAACTCCTCAGCTTCCTCTCTGGCCTCATTTTCATGCCTGGACTGCAACCTTCTTCTTTCCTCGCTCAGTTCTCTGTCATGCTCTTCCTTCAGTTTATTCATCATGTTTGTCATCTCCCTCTCTTTCTCCTCTCTTTCTCTCTGTCTCTCTGCTTCTCTCTCCTTCTCTCCCTCCGTCTCTCCTCATTCATCTCCTGCTTCTCCCTCATCCTCTCCTCCTCTCTTTCTTTCCTCTCCCTCTCTCTCTCAGCCTGGAGTTCCTCATTCATTTTCCTCATCTCTTTTTCATATTTTTCCTGAATTTTTCTCTCCATCTCCTCTCTTTCTTTGCGTATTTTTTCCTCTTTCTCTTTGAGGATGCGTTGTTTCTCCTCTTCGATTGCCCTCTCGGCCTCTTGGAACATCTCGTTGGTGTAGTGGCTTCCTCCGTTCTTCTGGACTATATATCTGATCTTCTGGAGCAGCTCAGTGACCTGAGTGTGATCCTTCAGCGTATTGTTGAAGACGTGGTACTGGCCGTTACACCTGGCAACGAGTTCCTGCAGGTCTGCACTTCCACCCAAGAACTCCTCGATAGTGGTGTCAAGAAGGTCACCACCAGTAAAGAGAACCATGCTGTATCTGTCTGCTGCCTGGCCAAAGATTTGTTGAATCCTCTGCACCGTCTGCTTTTCTTCGTCCGTGTATCTTCCCAGCCTGATGACCACCAGGAATACATGGGGTCCAGGAGAAGCATAAGAGATACACTGGCATATATCTTGGGTGGTTTTGTCCATGCCAAACCTGGTGTCAAACAAGCCCGGAGTGTCGATGACAACAACCTGTTGCCCATCCACCACACCTCTGCCTTTAGAACATTCTACAGTCATAGACTTGGCACTGAACTTTGATTCAAAGCACTGTCGTCCCAGAATGGTGTTTCCAGTGGCACTCTTCCCAGTTCCAGTCTTCCCCACCATCACTATCCTCATCGCCTCATTATTTGTTTTGATATTTCCTGAGTAGAAGAAAGAGTGACACAAAACTTAATGCAACTTATACAAAGATGAGAGAAAACAAACATCTATTCAGCTGCTTGGAGAGAGAGACCTGTTCACATGCACATACACACTGTCTGAACTGTGTGTGTGTGGTGTGAAGGTTCGCAAATAGCATGTCGGGACTTTAGGAGACCTGGATTATGCCAGACGAGCAGCATGGAGTCATTTCAACTCCAGCAGTGTTTTGTGAACTGAAAAACCTTCAAACAATAAAGCATGAGGGCGAGTAGATAATGACTGAATTTTTATTTTCAGGTGAACCATCCGTTTAAATCCATGATCTAAAATGGAGTCAGTGTTCTGTTCAGCTTCCCATTTACAAGAAAAGGCTGCAGTTGTTTTAAACTGCCCCTCTGTCAAGTGAACGTGGAACTACATCAGCAACAAAATAACAGGGTTAAAACTTTCTCTACCAGCAGGATCTGGCTCAGATTGAGTCCTGCTTATAAGACCGCAGAATAATTGTCCTTTAAAAAAAGATACAGTGTCATGACTTACCAAAGTTGTTGGCCATGTTTGGGTTCAAGAAGTTGTCGGCCATGTGCGGGTCGAAGAAGTTGCCGTCCATGTTTGAGTTCAACAGTGTGGTGCAGAGTCTGCAGCTCAAGTGAAGACAGAGAGTTCAGAGTGTTTCTGCTGCAGCTCCTTTAAGTGGCCCTGTGCACCAAACCACACCCACAGACTGTTGCACTGGTCTCACAGTGAAAGTGAAAATAAAGCTTTATGTGGTTGTTTCCGTTTCAGAATGTTTTTTAATAAATGGTGTATATATAGGAATATATTTAAAACTCAATAAAAAGGCTTCATTCATTTGAATAACATATCTAACATTGGCTTAATGAGGAGAACAAGAAGTTTAGTAGTCAGATTTACTAAAGCCTGTTTATTGTGTTTTAAATATATTCCTATACATGCACCATTCATTAAAGAACATTCTGAAACAGTGCAACAATCTGTGGGTGTGGTTTGGTGCAAGGGGCCACTTAAAAGGAGCTGCAGCAGCCTCGTGAAAGTGAAACTAAAGATTTATGTGGTTGTTTATGTTTGAGAATGGTTTTTAATAAATGGTGTATGTATAGAAATATATTTAAAACACAATAAACTGGCTTCAGTAAATTTAAATAATATATCTGGAATTAGCTTAACGGCACCGACCCGTTTTTAGGTTTTAAATGCATAAGAGTACTACATAAATTTGTTTATTTCATCAAGACTTTTTGACTTTGTCAGGAACTTCTATTTAAACAAAATCAAATAAAAAAATCAATTTTACTAAATTAGAAAAATGCTCTGGTGAAAATTATGACCTTTGTGTTGTTAGGGTCAGTTTCGACCCAGTTATAATATAAGATTATAAAACAATAATAAGTGCCAAAACTGAAATCATAAACACGCTATCAGCCAACAGCCCACAGCCAGCTCCTTCTCCAACCACTTGAGCTTCAGTTAGGGGTTTCTTTCTTTGCCTGCTTGACAAAACAAACAAAGACGGACATGTCCAGGCACAAAAGGCCAATTCAGTTTAGAGTTTGTGACTTGCAGAGTACACATCTCCAGTTTACAGCATGCAACAATGAGAAAAAGATCCATGCTCTGGATCATATCTTTGCTGACAATGAGGCAGAGGACACACAGCAGCGTAGCATACGGATGAGCAGGTTTCTGAGGAGGAAGACGATGTAGAGTATCAACTGGAAGACACAGACACATCTGATCAGTCTGATGAGGAGGTCACTGGTGCTGAAGATGCTCCCGCTCCTGCTGAAACATTCAAATCCAAAAATGGCAACATCTGTTGGAGCTCAGTACCTCCTGACGTACATGGCAGGGCAGCTGCTGCAAATGTCCCTGGGATCACAAGGTTTGCTGTGACGAGAGTAAGTGACATCACTGTCACTAAAAAAAAGTCATCATTGCTATGACAAAACCTTGAAGGAAAAAAAGACCTTGTCAAGGTGGTTTGCACATTGAGCAAAGGGAATGGATGCCCCGAGACCCAGCCACCACAGCCTTGGTCAGGCAGCTGCAGAGCTCACCAAGCACTCCGTCCATGCCCACAGCAACACGAAGAGCATCGGCGCCAGCATCCTCCTCAGCCAGCCCTGCCTCAGCACCAACCACAACAGCCACAGCCACAACCCCAGTGAGACCACCTGATTCTAAAAGAAAGAGGTGTCATGTCTGCCCTAGCAATAAGGACAGAAAGACAAACACATTGTACTTCACCTGCAAAAAATATCTCTGCAAAGAACACACTAAAAGTGTCACCACACACGCATCTAACACACACGCATACACATGCATGTTCTTGCACAGAGAGACTTTTTATGGACCTAGTACAAACGTATTGTGCCTCTACTGCAAAAAATAGCTCTGCAAAGAACACACTAGTGTCACTTTTTGCCACGCATGCATCTAAAAATACACAAATACACATGCATGTTCTTTTTGTTACTTTTTCCAAGTTTTTATGGAACTAGTACTTGATTTCTGTTGGTCTGATTTGCTTGATTGGTTGTTATTTGACCTTGCAAATCTACATTCTGTATTATTACTAGTTCTGCTTTTCATTTTGTATTTGTATTTAAGTTCTATTTTTGAAAAAAAAAAGACTTGTTTTTTTTCCTTTTTCTTGAAGTAAATATATATGGGTCGAAATTGACCCGTAACACCATAGATGTTACTATAGTTAATAATATTAAAATTAAAAAAAATAATACCCCTCAGTAATAGTCAGATAACACAACAACCTTTTATTTATTTACATAATTCTCTTGAGGTTCATTTGACAGTTTTTTCCTATTGAAAACGAGGGGTATGTTGTCAAAAGAAAGGCCCAGGGGGCCACAACAAAAATATTAAAACCAATCTTTTCATGGATAAGAAAGCCTAACAAGGTAACCAAGAGGTAAGAAACAAATTGGATGATGAATAATTGTTTTTAGGGTATTTTATGGCTGATTTAAGACACGGGTCAAAACCGACCTGTTAACATAAGAGATAGTAACAGAAAGCTAACACAAGAGGAAGGTTAAGCTCCCATACTGTTCACATGTCTCTCTTGAGAGCAACCTCCTCCCAGTTGTTGAGGTTGAAGCGACACTTTCTGAGATGGATTTTGATATTGTCTTTGTACCACTTCTTCTGCCCTCCTTGGGTGTGCTTTCCTTCCTTACAGAATACAGAATTTGTTTCAGAAGGCGGTTGTTGGGCGTGCGTATGACATGGCCTGTCCATCGTAGCTGGTGCCTAGTGATGGTTGTGGTGATGCTGGCGATATTGGCTTCCTTCAAGACGCTGATGTTGTTCTGCCTATCTTCCCAGCTGATCCTAAGGATCTTGCAGAGACATCGCTGGTGGTATTGCTCCAGGGCTTTGAGATGTCTGCTGTAGGTGATCCAGCTATCAGCCCCATAGAGCAGGGTGGGCAGAACTACTGCTTGATAAACCAGGAGTTTGGTCTTGGTCTGGATGTCACGGTTCTCGAAGACTCTCTTCCTCAGCCTAGCAAAAGCTGCGCTGGCACATCCTATGCGGTGGTGAATTTCAATGTCAATGACCGCCCTTGTGGAAAGAAGACTGCCAAGGTAGGCGAATTGATCCACATTTTCCAGAGGGTTGATGTCCACATAAATTGTGGGGGACTGGGTGGGTGTGTCAGGAGGTGGTTGGTATAGGATCTGGGTTTTTCCTGATGTTAATGTCAAGTCCCAGGAGTTGGTAGGTTCTGGCAAAGGCATCCATGATGTTCTGGAGGTCCGCTTCAGAGTGAGCAACTAGGGCGTTATTGTCAGTGTACTGAAGCTCCATGATGGAGGATGTGAGCACCTTGCTTTTTGCCCTGAACCTGCTGATGTTGAAGAGCCCGCCATCTGTCCTATGTATGAGCTTGACTCCCTCAGGTAGGTTTTAGCACACACACACACACACACACACACACACACACACACACACACACACACACACACACACACCTCCAATCAGTAAGTACATAATGATAATTTCAATTTTGTGTGAACTATCCCTTTAATGCAGGCAGCAGATCCATTCTGTTGCATTTTACATAAATAAAAATAATCCGAGGGTTAAAGGTGATGCAAGAAATATGTCAAACTGAGTTCTTAATTTAAGTAAAAATAATGAGTGATTTCTCAGTTCAGCAGCGAAGTTGTCAAAGTTGGTAAAGTTGTCATGGTAACGCCATTGCTTCTTTGGTTATTTTAATCTTAACTACAATGCCATTTTTGTTTGCGGTATTTTTTTAAATATGAGATGAGCCAAATAAAGAATGAAGTGCTGTTTGATGATATCATTTCAACTAGTAGTATATTTTTTTATTACTAACTATTACTACAGATCACTTTTGTTTGAATGGTTTTTTTTATGCAGAGATGTAACTCTACTATATACCCTGTATGCAGAATAAATACAAACTAAACACTGAACTCACTGAACTAGCACATGGGTAGCACATGTTCAAATAAGGCACTATCTATTGCTTGGTGTCTGGTGTCTTACTGCAAGTTCAGCAACCGATATCAGTCTCTCTGTCACGCACACACACTCTCTCTGTGTGTATCATCTGTCATGAGTGCTATATAAGGATCTATGTAAGTTTGTTTTCAGTTTCATTTTTATTCACGGCTATCATTGATATTAGATTACTCAGTCAGCAACATCAGTAATATTAGCAGTGAGGGAAAAATAGATTCGTACATGTATCATGATTCTCTCTTGAAAGATTGTGAACTGACGCAGAAAAGTCAATAATCCGAAATTTAAAACCAAATTCTCGACACTATGATCACCTGTAACAGTTATTATAATAAAAGTCCGTGCCGTAGGTTACTTAAAGTCGCACGGTGAAATGTAACGCATGAAAACCAGGCTATTTCTTGAGTTTTGCATATGGAAGCACTTTGGCTCGAACGAAACCAATCATGGATCATTAGAACTATGCTATGTTTTAAAAGTAGCAAGTGGTCACACAGTGAAACAAAATCATGGGGAAAAAAAGATGAATCAAGAGTCACCACCAATAAGTGATTCATAATCCCTTCATTCATAAGCCCTCTGAACAGAATTGACTTTTTTGTTTGCTTGTTTTGTTTTTTTGGAGTTGAGTTGAGTGGAGTGCAGACATGGAGGACATGGAGAGAGAAGAAGAGAGAGAGGAGCCTGTTGCACTGGTTAAAGAATTTTTTTCATTGCTTCAAAAATGCCTGTGTCCCTATTAATCCCCATTTTCTTCTATTATATTGAACATTGATTTAGGGATATTTGGTGCTGTGACCCTCCTTAAGGAAGATCCTTGAGATCAGGTTAAAGCAGGACCCATGTAAGGCCCTTATCATGTCCGTTGATACTGTGCTTTAGTTCAGTTCATATTTCCAAAAAAAGTTTCACTGAGTCACACAAACCACTTGACATAGCAAACCTGATGTACAGGGGGTAGTTCCCACTTCTCCAAGTTGGTAATCCAGCCTGAGCTACAGCTTCTAATGTTTGATGACAACACATGGCTGTCTCAGAGATAAGTTTCTCCTTGTGGGTTTTCCCCTGGAAAGTCAGCTTACTCCAGGGCTGGCTCACATGCCTGTTTGACCCAGGTCATGTGGCATTTATTGCATGACCTGAAACACTTTCTCTTTCACTTGTTAAAAACAGACAGGTATTAGATTTCCCTGTCATTTGGTACTTGCTGTAGGGCCCAGTTTGTGTGTTGTTACAGAAAGTGAAACAATTTTCACCTGTGTGTGTTTGTCTTCAGTTCAGCCTCTGACTGAACTGCAGGAGACTCTGGTTCTTTCCGTCATTTCCCTCCAGCCTCCCTTCTTTTCCCCCTCTCCTCTCTACATCTGCATGCTCATGAAGTAAAGGATCAGATCAGAGCAGAATCCAATGTGACTCGGGGCATTTATTCCTCCAGAGGCTCTGGTTCTACTCCAGGCTCTTTCCTCTAAAGTCACCTGTGGTTCAGCAGCTGTCTGTGAGCGAGCAGTGACTCTGTCCCTCCACTCCGCCTGGTCCTCCTCGCACAAAAAAGCCCTGCAATACACATGAATGTATGATATACTTTGAATTCACACTTAATACAATGTTGCCTGCAGCATGGTGTAAAGCTACCATTATTTCAGGGTCTCATTTTGGTGCTTTACAGTGGTTAGATAGCTATATAGCATATGGCCACCTATATGTCAGTTTTAAACTATGGTGGCTCTGTAACGGCCAGTAAAGAAGGCACGCATAACAGTGCCTATAATTAACATAATTCCCTGGCTAAAGAAAAGTCATCAGGTCGACGGAGTAACGTTTTAGTGGAAACTGCCAGTTGGTAGAATCATGGTTTGTAGATTTGGGACTATTGATAGAATAATACACGGGCAATAGATTGACAAATTTCCCTCAAATGTATGATATTAAAATGAAAAAGATTCATTGTAAATGTATTTTGTGTACACTCTGTGGTCTCATGGTTTTGCAGGGTTAACCATTATAAACAGATCATTTCTGGTGAGCCCAGGAACCTGTATACTTGAATGACAGGATCTCCATCCCCTCAAAACTGAGCACCGCAGCGGCCCACTCAATGATGGAACAATCTGATTTGGGGTTACACAGACCCAAAACTGGATCAAGTGGCTCAGCCCATCCATGTCAAAGGTCAAGCAGGAAATAATCAACTGAAATGAAAACAGAAAGAAAGAACTGGAAAAAAAATAATGAAAAAAAGACAAGATGGAACAGAAAAGTTTCACAAAGACACCTTTGATATTACCATGTACATAAAGTTATGTGAATTTGTTTGCATGTTATGACTGTTTGATCCAGTTAAAAGCAGCTGTACACGTATACAAACTGGGCGATAAAATCAGCTTTCAGTGGACGAGCACTTCAGGATTGAAACTGGACTGAGGAATGATGTGACACCAAAATACTTTAAGTCACCTTCTCTCATGGCAGTAAGTGAACTGATCAATTATTGGACTTTGATGATTTGGGGTACGACGGATCACAGTCTTAGATGATTTATTTCCAGCCCTCATGTGAGAGGGTTAATACAGTCATTTTTGTGTTTATTTTTGCTATAAGTGATGCTGGTGGTCATGTGGCCAGAGGAATGTGAGCTGTATCTGTTTGATATTCTCTGATACACAGTTTGTCTTTGCATAGTTGTTTATCTTTCAAAGACCGCAGATAATTCACGTTTCCATAATGATACTAAATGAACTAAAGTGGGCTGCTGTGAGGCATCAACATCACTGTCAGAAAATCAGCCCCACTCCCCATTAAAGAAAACATGCTGTGCAAAAGCACATGAACAGACCAAAACATGGGAAAACAATGATATAACCACCAGTCCAGACTATTACAGCATGTCAGACTGTACAGGACTGTACCACTGTTTTATAGATGTGCAGAATGAGTTAGGAGATGTGATGTTCTGTGGATATGGATCTATAGTGTTCCAGGTATTACACACACACACACACCTCCCACCCTTGTGTATTTACATATGCATTTTGATGAATGACAAAGATGGATGGATGATGGATTGATTGGTTGATTGATTTTATTTACTTGAAGACAAAACAGTCCAAGTGATAACATGTAAAGTGTAAACACTTATTTCCAACATGATGCCTGATGTCATAAATCACACTTCATAAGAACATTCTCAAAACCAATAAAAACAAACCAGAGGCTATTAATGCACTGATGCATTTCACAATTTCTGAGAAAAAGACACCGAAACACAACAAAATAAAAAGACACTAATAATGCAGAATGCCACAAACCTGTGATATTAGTTCATATAACCCTGCAGACTAGGGTTTAATCCCGGGAAACGGGATTCCCGGGAAATGTAATCAAGACCATTTCCCGTTTCCCGGGAAATACAATGATGGGAAACGGGAAAAAATGTTTTAATTATGTATCTTTTTTTAAAGACAGAACATATTAAAATATATTCAGAAAAATGTAGGGCGACATGTGTGCGTGCGTGCTGTGCATCGGTAAAACACAACACAACCTATTAATTAACACAAAGCGCTATGATTAAGAAGCACATGCATGATCCGGGTCTGACCTTGTGGGACTGTGCATATTCTAATGCCGAATGCTGAAGTGAAAATAAAGAAATGTTCTGTTAACTATGAGTGATTTTACTAGCCTACTATTTATTGCTTTGTTATTACGCGAGGCTCACACGCACAGCCTCAGCTCGCGCCAGTGGAGCAGCCGCAGAATACAACTGGAGTGTGAATTGGTAAAGTGTCCTTTGAACATATTTTCTATCAGTAATATAGGGTAACTATTGAAGTTTACAGCATGCACATGTGTGTCGCACATACTGTAGCTGAAGTGCACACACACATCGCAATCGCAAAACACCTTCATTAACAGCCGTGCGCACCTGTGTGACTTTAAAGTTCATCTCACTAATAAGGAAAAGGGAGTTATTATAATTGTAAAGCCCGATAAATCTCAACAGACCTGCAAAGTGCGCGTAGGACGGGATCACAGATGTCAGATCGTCTTAAACAGATCAGGCAGCATGACAGCTGGAACAGCTGTACTGTTTGTGTCTGCGTGTTTATTGGGATCCAGAAAAACAAGGATGAAGCAATTATGATTCATATCTTACAAAATGAACAAGACGTTATATCGGATAGCACGAGACCAGGGGAGAAAATTGGTCTGTGTGCTTCTTTTAGAGCTGGCTGGATATATCTGTGCGTAATTTTGCGCAATTGAAACTTCAGAAACACTTTCTGATTCTGTTTCCTCCACCTACAGTAGTGTTAGTAGGACAGAGGGGCGAGGATGGGAGCTGGATATAAGAATGAAGAGGAGAAGAAGGAGGAGCACGGACTGCGTAACTGCTACTCAATCCCGATTGTTGTCTCCATATATTGCGCGCTCTTGCGTTTTCACTTCTCGAACCAGGAGGTCGGTCTCCTCTCTAGAAAATCTTTTCTCTTCGTTTCCTCCTGGTAAATCTGCTGTCATGCTGGCACGCCTGCTTCTCAAAGGTGATGACAGCTGACTTTCTGATTGCTTTATTGCATGTTCGGCCTAAGGTTGCCAGTGAATTATTGAGGGCACATTGGCACACCTGATAGGTATGTAACCCTTTTTCCCACCGGCTCGTGTATTAAGAAACCCACCTTATGCTTTAAGATGTGGGAAAAGAGACATCTCACATAGTAAACAACGGTCTAGGGCGATGTATGATCCTCACTCACTGTACAAGGTTAATTCAGAGGCTGGCAGGAATACTCTGACCTGTAACTTATATTTACTCAGCAGTCTGAATGAAAACACCACTCAATGACACAACACAAGATATCAGGGTTTGAAAATGTATTGCACCTGAGAAACATTCTGACCTTTGGTTTTGGAAAAAGAAATGAAGAAAATAAAAAAGACCCGGGTAAATATGTTTTGTTTAGTCCTAATTGTTCAACCTGAGTGCACTCTTACTTTGTTTCGGTGGCGCGCTTAGTTGGAGCTCATGATGGTTACTGTGATGTCTGTGGGTACCTCTGTGTGTCTGTGAAACTAGCGGGCCAGGCTGCAGTTGCCGATCCACTCCCCCGTTGCGGCGGCTCCCTCGTCGGCGACACTTATCCACGACGACCCGGCAACCCTCGTCCGTGACGACCCAGCGACGCTCATCCACGATGACCTGGCAGTCCTCGTCCGTGACGACCCGGCGATGATCCTCCGCGACGACCGTGCAGTTAGCTTTCCGCTAGCTCCGACTGGCT
>JAWZSL010000088.1:269306-368057 GCA_034769285.1 Lutjanus argentimaculatus
AGGAGTCCTTGCAAGTTCATGGATGCGCAACACTAAATTGTACTTCACTGAGTACTCCTTTGAGAGTGTCACCTGACAATGATATGCTAATGAATCCCAAAGAATAACTGATCCAATATACTGCTCAGTGACACAGACAACGGCTCCCATCAGTACAGATGCACAAACCAAACAGGCATAGTGGGAAACACACAGAGCACTAAAATTAACTGAGATCTCTCTCTACAGAAAACTAGAACCTTTTTTTTAATTTAAGGCATGTCATTGCACATGTTAATTTATTTTTAATGCAGTTAATTTATGCATGGAACTTAACTTTTCTGTCAACAGCACTGATCATGTTTTTGAGGAAAAATTTCTCTGTCTTGAAGCACCAGATATACCTTTCAAAACAGCAGTCCCTGACATGTATTTAGTTTATATTTTTGTTGGGTCTTTATCAGTTCTTATAATATGTGGGAACCTTCTTGTAATAACCTCCATTATTTACTTCAAACAGCTCCACACTCCTACAAACTTCCTCATCCTCTCTCTCGCTGTAGCTGACCTGCTTGTTGGGGTTTTACTTTTGCTTTATCTTGTGATACCAGATACAGGGAACGCTTGTTCTGTACTAGACTATTTTGATCTCTATCTGTGCGCATCTTCTGTTTGGAACTTGTGCTTTATTTCTGTTGACAGATATTATGCTGTGTGTCAGCCTCTGAGGTACAGAACTAAAATAAATGTCTATGTTATTGTGATAATGATTCTGGTGAGCTGGACTCTATCTGCTCTTAGTTTTTCAATTGAAAGTTTGCAAGATGTTTTTGCTTTTTACCTCCCAGCTACCATAATGTGTGCAATCTACCTAAAGATTTTGATGGTGGCACAGAGACAGGCACGCAGCATCCAGAACACAACCTGTCAGAGCACAAAGTCTGAAAGTAAGATGGAGAGAAAGGCCACCAAAACTCTGGCTATTGTGATGGGACTTTTTCTGATTTGTTGGACTCCTTTCTTTCTTTGTTGGACCATTGACCCTTTCATTGATTACAGAATACCATTTACTGTGTATTATGCATGTGTGTGGTTTGGATGGTTCAATTCGATGCTCAATCCATTCATCTATGGTTTCTTTTACAGCTGGTTTCGATCAGCTTTCAGAATGATCATTTCTGGGAAAATATTTCAAGGTGATTTTACTCATTCTAAGCTCTCTTGACTCATTACTTGCTGGTAATCATCACTAGTTTTGGCTCTGAAGATTTACATCTCTTTATTCTGCATTTCATTTAAAATCTGCCACTGTACTATGCATAAAGTATCTGTATGTACAACTCAGTACACAGATAGCAGTACATAGTAAAGAGTACATACAGTAATCTCAATATTAGTGTCTGTAAATAATCACGATCCACATATCTCATAGTTTTTTTTCATTTCTTACTGTATGTATCCAGTCATAGATGCCACATAATGAATGCAGGAGTACAGCTCTGAAGTTCTCTGAGAATAAAACTCAAGGAATAATTAACACTGAAATTATCTTTGTCTTGCAGTGGTTTTCAGTCAGTACCATCATTTGTTTTGGCTGCAGATAGAAACAGAATTAAGTATTAGTTGACCACAACACTGTGTGAATTATAACGAAGTCTGAAAAATTCTAGTTTTGCCGGCACAAAAATAGCTAAACAATGCTGGATTACTTTTGTTTCTGTTCAGATAACAAATCTCTGGATGTACACTTTAGCATCCTTTACAGTAGAATCACTTTTTTCTTTTTTTTTTTTTTTTTTTTGCAGTTTAATAAGTTCTAATTCTTTCTCTGCTTTGACACCTGTTAAGATGCTGTGAATCCAAGACTAAGCAGAGAAAATGTCCACTTTTATAGCCCATTATGACCATGGCCATTTATATTGTCCAGAACAAAACATACAAAACAGTGTAAGCAGAGTTCTTTAAATCTGAAGACTGTGTATGTGTTTTCATTGTATGTATTCTTATTCACCAATCAACCCACATTACAACATAGTTGTTAAATGATTATAATTTAATGCAATGGAAAATTGTGTGAGACAGAAAGCTGCCATAAAAAAAAACTACTTTAATCTCACATTTTACTTGTAAGTTTAGGCAGGGCCCAATTATCCTTGTAGGGCAGTGATACTCAATGTGCAGTCAGCGGGCCCAGTCTGGCCCCCAGCAGACTGTGAGGAGGTCCTCTGACTATTTTCCCATTCACAATAAAAACTGATTGAGCCCTGTTATTCCCAGGAAGCAGTGACAGGCATATCACTTTTAGATGATGGTCAAAATTAGGCTGTTGGTAAGTGTAGGTAAGTGAGTGAAGGCTCATTTTCATGATGGTCTTAGTGCAGTTAATAGCTGAAGAGGAACAAAAGTTACAACGAAATGAGGATAATTCTGATCCCATAAATGTGTATTACAGATTAAAAGAGCTTAAATATGCTGCTCTTTCTGTTCCTGGTAGGATGGAAGAGGTTTCAGTTATGTTTAATGTTGTAACCTGTTTCAAATGTTACCAAAGCACAACTAAAATGCAGTGCAGTTTTTAACCCTTTAAGGACTGCAATAGTAATGGTTCGCCAGTGCTTAAATTGGTATTTTTGCTCACTGTGATGTCATTTCTTGGAGTAATCTTCAAATTCCTTACATCCCTGTAATCTGCACAACCTAAGCTAAAAGGTTATGTATGTCAATACAGCACAATACTTGATAAAAGTGTTGAAATTCTGTCATAAAAATGAAAAAAACAAAAATCGAAAATGTTTTTTTTCATCATACTTTACTTAAAAAAACAGACAAAAAACATTGATCCAAAAGATTTCTAAATGTACAAAAATTGACAAAACATTTCTTAACACTCAACAACTGATTTTGAATTATGTACATTGCTTACTTATTCAGATATGATCATTTTTATGAGCACAGTGCAAAGGCGTTTTCTAAAACAGAAATATCTCCAAAGTGCATACATTTGTATTTATGCTAATTGTGATGTCATGTCATAGATCATTTTTAAAATGCTTGGTATTCATAAAATCTGTACAACCTAAGATAAAAGATTATGTTGCTCAACTAACAATAATAACTGATTTAAGTATTCAAAGTTTGAGCATTTGAACATTTCCCCAGTGGTCCTCCAAAAAATACTGAATGAACATGAACAAAATATTTATCATAACTTACATTATTTACACTATATACGTTTTTAGTTTTTTACATGCTTATTTTTAGAAGCAAGAACCATTGTGGTAGTCGTCATGGCAGTTCCTGTCAAGGATGACACAAAGGGGCACTCTGCAAACCCGGCACTGGAATGGTGTGTTCCTTCCACACAGCTTGCACATTCTGCGCCCTGCTGTGGCCTTCTGGGAGGGATCATTACCTGTAGCAATTGCCACAGGTGTGTGATGGCACTGCTCCCTGTCTGGATATGCTGCTGAAAGTTCCAGGGATACTCCACACAGCTCAGCAGAGAGAAGCTCTTGGAAAGCCTGGTGGGTCAAAGGCTGCTCACCTCTTGAGGCACAAAGCTGCTTGTGGAGGATGTGACTGTTCGTTGCAGCAATGTCTTTGACATTGGGCAGCGTGAGGACACCCATGTAGAAAACCAGCCCCATATATTTACACATTTCCTCAAACTTTTTGCCAGCAGAAATATTTTTGGCAGCATTTTTGTTTGTGTTATTGCATAAAGCTCCAATTGCTTTTTTTGTCAAAAAAGAGCTTGAACAGCTCCATGGGACTTGAGGCAGGCTCAGATGACAGAGGTGGCTGGACACCAGGATTCTTTTTGGGGAGGAACCTGGGGAGTGGGTACAGCAGACCATCTGGCTCTTCCTCTGTCTTCCATCTATTACGCTGAGCAGGGGGGCAGAGGGCAGAGGCTGAAAAGTTCTGGCCATGACTGCTCCAGCCATGGCTTCGACTCCTGTAGCCACGACTCCTGCGACCACGCTTACAGGTCCAGCGATCATGGTGACGGCCTCTCACTTGTGGAATGAACTCTTCTTCATCTTCTTCTCCACTGGAAATGGGTGATGTGGTGTTTTCAGAGGGTTAAGGAGGCTGTGACCGCTGTTGGGAAGTACTGGGGTGCTGTGGCTCTGATCTTTCATTTTCAGTGGGGCTGAAATAAAGATAAATGAATAAAAAGATATCAGAAAAAATGAAAAAAATATATATATACACAGTATATGTATGTATATATATATATATATATATATACACACATATATAGCCTATACATATCTCTCTCTCTCTCTCTCTGTCACACACGAACACACACACACACACACACGCATAGGCGCAGATGCACACTTCAACTTTCATCTCTTTCATTGCGCACTGCTAGATTATTTTTGGGATCACAACGTTTTCAGTCGGTCCGATCTTCATCACCTTCATCACATAGAGGGCCACCTGATGAGGGTCGGACAGACTAAAACGTTGTAATCCCATGAATAATCTAGCAGTGTTCATCTTTTTTTCTTCCGTTTTATTCCCCTTCATTTTTCAAGCTGCGCATCCTCAGACGCACCTGCCATATATTCAGATGCGCATTTGTTTTTATCCCTCTAAGCACAAAGAAAAACAACTCTCTACAATGTGTGATTGATAATGAGTTGAAAATTATAACTAAAATGGTACTTACGTATCCTGATAGGGATCCAGGCCTTGAACAAACTCCTCTTCATCCTCACTGAAGCAGGACTCCGGAGCGGATGAAGACGGCGCATCCTTTGCCTCCCTTTCCTGATCCGCGAATATTATCTCCAAAATATTGTCGACACTATATTTCCTCAACGCCATATCGACAAAATTGCAGACACTTTTGTGCCCAAAAAAACCAAAAAACAAAATACACAAAGGCCAACTCAATCACTCAACTTTCTCTCCCTGAAACACAACTTACTCTACCTGAATCACTCAACTTTCTCACTCTGAATCTCACGACTTTTTCTCTCTGAAACACTCAACTTTCTCACACTAAATCATTCAGTTTTCACCCGCAATATTCGAATTTTCAATTGATAATGACTATCCTATTTCTCTCTGAATATCTCCTGCTGACCGCTCCTCTCCTCTTCTCTCCTCTCCTCCGATACTTTGGCGCCACCCGCGCGGTGGCGGCAAAGTATCGGAGTTGTTGACCTGCACGTAAAGTGACGTAATGACGTCATTAACCTGGTATTTAAGTATACATCATGCTGGAAATAAAGGCGAAAGTCTTAGCTTTCAGTAGCAAAAAGAATGAACGTTTTAGCTTATATAGTTTTTGTTTTATATTAATTTAAACAGGACTATGCTAACAGCGGGAGTGGGCGGGGGCGCCCGCGGGGAGGTCCGTCCCCAGAGGGTTAAAGGGACACTCATGTGGTACATTTTTTTCTTGTATTGGACTTCCATAAACTTGGAGGACTCATAAGAGACAGATTAAAATAAGAAAACAGAACAACAAAGGCCAAAATATGGGGCAGGTGATTGGATCGGCCATCTGTCACATCCAGCTTCAACCAATCAGGTCAACTTACTGAACCGAAGCTGGCGGGAAGAAGAACGAAAACATCCTTTCCATTGTTAAAAGCCTTCAGTGTTGTACTTCATTCTTCTTTCAATGAAAAAATACTCCGTTCTGATATAACTGATGTTACCACAGTTTCTACACTAACCTCTTCAGGAGCCGCCATTGTTTGCTCGAGATGAGCCGTTTCCTTGGACGCTTCTTGCTGTCAGCACACCTGAAACCATGCCCATACCTGCCAGTAGTCCCTCGTAGGATGCTGATTGGCTTGCACCACCTCTGGTGCAGACACAAACAGATAGCTTGGAGCCTGGCAAGATGGATTCTGGCGTGATCTCCTGATCTTAAAATTCAGCTGCCTCGTAAGGTAACAGGACTGGAGGCTGCAGGCCTCATAACATGAGGCGAACTGCCTCTCTGTAATCTTTACTAGTGGACTTCTTTCCAAGTATCTCTGACACCCCTACGGTCTGAACACAATACAGTTCATCCTCAAAATCTTTGTCTACTGGGCTCCAGCCAGAAACTTGTAGGAAGAAGAAGAGGAGCTTGATTCGAGTTGGCTGTGACTCAGCTTCTTACATCATCAGCAGCAGATTTTAGAATGTTTCTGTTTGAACACCTAACCACCTCATAACAAAGTCTGCCAGTCAAGTCAGTTACAAGCTGTCAGTAATGGCAGAGTTTTGGACGGAGGAAAAAGAGGTTCACCTCATCTCATTTCACCTCATTTGTTAAAGAAGCACCCGGGTCTATGTGACACAATGCTTACTGGGTTTGGTGTGTGTATTGGGGTGTTTATGTGTGCTTTGAACATAACCACTTTCCTCTCTGATTGGGTGAACTGAGGGGTCAATCGAAAGGTCATAGAGCAGCTGCCATTTTGATACCTACTGTACATATTTATTGACATCCTAACTCAAATTATGACAGAAAATGTGAAAGTTTAAGATATGTGCCTGATTTCAAAATGATGCCACAGCAATTGATTGGATGGACTGGACCTTTACCAACATAACAGGACTGAGTTTTATCTATCAGTGGGGTAATGAGAGGCTTTGCTGGTAAGCTGTCTGAATTTTGTAATGTTTTGTTTGTCTATTGGTGTTACTCTTTACAAAGATATGTCACACAAGTACCCACTTCAGTGTAGAAGTTGTGTACATGTCATAGTTGTGTACTCAATAGATTTAAAAGAGGTATTTCTACTCAGCTCTTAAAGACAAGACAAGTTGCTGGAGTTCTGACTACCTCAGACCTGACACATAAATGGTTTTGAGATTAAACTATTTTGTATTTTGATTACATTAAAATTAAGCATTCAACAACTATGTTCTAATGTGGATGCATTGATTCTGTCAAAGCTCCATTCTCCCAGTTTCCCTCCTTTCCCTCTGCTCAGTAATTTTTCACTCTCCCTGCCTCTGCTCCACTCTACCTGCCAGCCACTCCCACCTCATCAGCCCAACTCCACTCACCTGCAAGCTCAGCTGCAGCTCATTCCCAATCAGCCCAGTATAAAAGCCTCTCCAGCACACTCATTCCTTGCCAGATCGTTCTTCAGCATATCCCTGTAAGGCTCGCCAGCACTTACTCTGAGATTGTTTCCCTCATTGCCTACCCTGCCTGTCTCTCACTCATCTGCCTTGCCTGATTCCTGGATCTTCACCACAGCCTTCTGTCTTGACCTTGAGATCTGTCTCAGTGCTCCTGGTTTTTGTCTGCCTGTCCCTGTGGCTGCTTGGTGGTGTCTGTCTGACATTGCAGTGTTTCTTCGTCTGTGTGTGTTGTCCTATGGAGAGAATTACTCACCACTGGAATCCTGAGTCTCTGACTGGCCTTGTGTAGCACTTGTATAAGCCAATACAATAATAAAGCTACTGGACCAGTTCTAGGTTTGTATGGAGTGGGGGTAGCAGTACAAGAAGAGACCATAGACCAGATACTTTGAATGTGAAAGCCGGCACTTTACTAAGTGTAAACAAGGTAGAAACACAATATAACAGTTGCACAATGGAACAATAGTCCTGCAGGTATTCAAAGAGTAAATAAAGTTCACAAAAAGTAAGTAAGTTAGTTCACTTCTCCCACTCTTAAGTTCGTTAAACTATGTGAGGGATAGTTCGGTTTTCAGTAACTCATCCGGGTTGGATGGCTCCTTTAAGTTAGATAGCTTTCGTTATTTTGGTTTGACTGGTCTTATTTTTTAAGTTAGTAGGTTGTTCCTATATTGGTTTTCATTATTTTTCTCTTGTGTTAACTCTGTTTTTTTCACAGGTAAGAAATCAATGTCACCACTTCAAAGTCAAATGACATAAAACATTATATACCATAACACCATGAATCACAATTCTGACAATTATGAAAGGATACAATATATAACAATCCAACTCAGTTCAGTTCAAATGGTTTCAAGTTCAGTTCCAGTTCAAAAATCCAGTTCCGTTCAATTCGGTTTTAGTTCAAAAATCCAGTTGTGTTTCCAGATCAGTTCAAAAAGAAAGGGAAAAAAAAATAAAAATGGGGGAAAAAAAGGGTTAAATACTTCTACCGCTCTGGCAGTGAGTTTACCATCAATCCAACCGAGTGCAGCAATCTTCTCACTGGCACCATGAAGCAGGGTCTCTAGAAACGCAGTCCTTGGGTTTGGCTCGCCATCTTGTCTCCTGTCGTGTGTGTGTGTGTGTCGTCCCACACGCACCTCATGGAAGGGGTCTTCACTCTAAGTCCAACTTCAAACTGGTTCATACAAGGAAAAAAAACCTGACCTGCACAACAGGTCATAAAGAAAATGAATCACTCTGTCCATATAAATTAACTAAATAAAGCTTAACATTCACTTTCAAGTCATAATATTACTGCTGCGCTGTTCAATCAGGCCCAACATGGCGGCGCAACGTTACTGCCTGTTAACACAGGCCTAACATGGCGCTGAAGCTGCAATATTGCTCTCACTCTTCGTGTCAAACACGTGACAAAACTCAGTATTTCTCCACATAACACAGGATATACTCACACATGGCTTCCTTAATAAAGAAGAGAAATAAATGCTCAGCAGTTTGCAGTGTTTTAAGGCTGTCTTTACACAGTTACATTAGCTCTCAGCTAGCATTAATCCACTCAGGTGTAAACATTACCGCAAAATACATCGCAGGAAAAGTTTCAAGTAAGGAAGTTAAAACTCACCAAAAACCGTTCAAATGCATTAACATGGGGTTCTCAGGTGTCACCAACCAGGTAAGTATTATTTCACAGGTTTTAGATTGACTCCTTTACAGCATTTCACTTGTTATTTCTCAGCTTTTCTCCTGCTTCTCCCTCGGCTTTGAGCCTTGGCTACGGTAAAAGGTGCATCGAGTCTCTTAAAGGGGAAGCGTCACTGCTACTTTCTGTCGGCAAATTTTTGATTGTTGCCATTAAAGGGCTATTAAAACATTTTTTACAGACTCTTAATCAATGAAATGTACATATTTTTTAACCTTTTAAACATATTTATGCATTTTAATCACTTATTTATGAATTTTAAAGGATTATTTATGCATTTTAATGACTTGTATTTTAACTATATACATATTTATTCACATCATGTTTTAATGTGGGTTACACTTGACTTACCTCCCATCTGCTCACCTGGTCCCAAGTTCTCCACCTGGTCCCAACTTCCCTGCTGCTCATCCCTCATTGGTTTGTCTGCCTGTCCTGTCTGCTCACCTGGTCCCGACTTCTCCGGTCCTGGTCTCCCTTCTGCTCATCTCTTGTCGTTCCCTCTGCTACATCCGCCTGCTCGCCAGGTTCTGGAACCCCTGCCTCATCGACCACACGCCCAGCCTGCCCCTTTCAGGTACTGTCAGCCCCCAACGAACTGTACTGTCTTGGTCTGTAGGCTCACGCCCCCGCTCACGGCCCCATTTCCTGGTTTGGCCTGGTTCAGCCCTCTGTTTTTGGCTTTGAGCCTGAAGAACGAACTGTTACCTGTGCTTCTTTGTCTGCCCAAGTTCCTGTTTTGCCTGTGTAATAATAAAGGTACCATAGTGGTCTAAACTGCAGTCTCCACAGCAGGACAGCAGGTGAAGAAAGGGCTACTAGACAGCCCCCATCAGCCTTGATGGGCTTTTTGGACCTTTCCTCCAGGAAGTGGTCACACACATCCAGCAGAGTACATAGGAAGCAGAGTGAGTAAAGAAACACACCTCTTGGAGTAAAGCCTCATCACACCCTCTGCAAACGCTCCCAGGGCTCTTGATGTGACCATGGGGAACCCTGCTCCAGGCCAAGATGCTCTGCAGCTACTGCTGTCGCTGCATCCCAGCTGGCTCCTGCACTGCATCCTCCTCCTCCGCTGTCTCCTCCAGCTGCAGCCATTCCACCTGCTCCGCTGCACTGCTCTGCTGTGAAGAGTTGGCGTCCTGCCCGCATCTGGTCCAATACTCCTGTTGAGCCACCTCGCAAGCAGTGGTGGCAATGATGGGATGCAAAAACGTGTGCCTTTCTCCAGAGACTACACAAAGACTCTTTTCAGGGCCACGTACCCACCTGTCAAAAAGAGTAGTTTCCTCATGGCCAGTTTGCTCCATTCTTCACCAAGTGTTTGGCTACTGTTGAGACAGACCTTTCCAACAACCATACCCTCTCCACTGCACTGTTGGAAAATACAGCAGCAATAGCTGAGTAGTTTCACCAACAAGAGCGGAGACTGAATCCCACTCTAAACAAACAGATGAAACATTGTCCAGAGTCTGTCTTGTCCCTCTCATGCATTCTCATGAGTGGTAAACATTTTTCATCTCCACCCCCCGCTTTCACCTTGCAGTGCTGTTAGTGTTTTTTTCCCCATGGCAAGGTTTCTGATTCAGAAAATGTATGTTTTCAGGTTTCCACTGTAACACAGCTTCTGCTCTTTCAGCCATGCCCTCCCATGGGCTGTGGTGAGCGCACGTTCGGCTCCACCACCGAGGCAGAGAAAGCTTTTTGTTGGCTGTCGAAAATGTTTGCTCTCAGAGCGCTGCTCGGTATGGCAAAATCTGCTTTAAATGAACTCATGGATGGCAAGAATAATAAAAAAAGGGTAACACACTCCAGCCCCCCTACACCATTCAACGGGGTGCTTGAAATGATCATGATGTCACAAGCAGAAACAGCTCTGATGACAGAGTCCATCTGAGTTCCTGGAGAAAGAAGCTATTTCCAGAGTCCCTGCAGGTGAGAAGAACAAATGCTTGTGTGAAGCTATCACACAAGCATATGTTGTGTGGCCAGGAGTCAATTTAAAACTACGGGTTGCCCCCTTTAAATTAGCAACAAAATTTAAATACAGATTAAAAGCAATTAAAAAATGTTTAAAAGACCGACGACGCCACCTAGGGATTTACAGAGCCCTAGGACTCTAAAAGGCCTACAGGTTCTTTAAAATCAGGGGTGAGCAGAGTTAAAAAACAACACCAAGAATAAAAGTTAACAGGTTTATTACAATAAAATCGTGGGCAAAAGAAGCACAGCTGATGCCTTAAAAAGTCTTTTAAGTCCTTGCAATACCCCATTGCCAGTTCTTTGTCGCTGCCCCTTCTTGCCACGTGCGACGCCAGCGGCTCAGGGTCCTCCGTAGTCCGCTTCTCCCTGTACTGTAGCAGCCGCTCCCGACCGTCCTCTTCCCGCAGCGCCTCCTCTGCTGCTCCAGTCGCCTGAGGAGGTAAAACAAACCAGAGCCAGTACCGTGTCGACACCCAACAGCCCAAATTACACCCCTTGCCTGGACCCGCAGCCGGTCCTCTGGTACCCCGCCGCACACAAGGAAAAAAAATACTCACGGATTTCCTGGGCGGTAGCCAAACTACCGACCCAGGCTGGAGTATTCTCACCAAACGGTACATACTGCTGCGCTTCAGGCTCCGATGTCTTTGTCGGCTCGGCTGTGTTCCGTTGGGTCGCTGGTCTGTGCTGGCTCCGCGTGGTCGCTCCGTCCTGCTGCTCTGCCGGTCTGCTTCCGCCTTCCTCTTTTTCACCTTTCACCTTCGGCGTGCCGCACCTGCTCCTTGTTTGCTGATTGCTGCCTGGGGTTTGGTCTGTGCCTGTTGCTTTCAGGGCCGATGAGAAAAGAGAACACTGCATGCAAAAACACTCGCTGCACAATAAAACACTCCCATAAAAATTGATTAAAATCAGCAAAACAACTTAAAAACACAATAAATAAATAAATAAATAAAACATGCAGCAAAGAGTCATTAAAACATGCATAAAAACCCCCATCAACACTGACCCTGTCACACATACACCAAAGCTAGAGAAGACCCTGACTCGGGTTTTTGGGACTTGCTACAGTGCGTAATGACCGTACCCTACTGCTCTACCAACATAAGTTTTGCTGTGTATGAGACAGTACGCAAGCTGCTGCGCTCACCTGTGCGCCATGCGATATCCCTGTAAGTCTCACGCCTCCAAACCTCCTCTGCTCATGTTTGGGACTTTTTACAGTGCGTAATTATTGTCCCCGCTCTCTCGCAGCAGTTGGAGTGACATTAATGGGCTCAATATTCTCACATTGTCCATTAAAACAGGGCTCAGGAGGGGAAATCATGGCTAAACTTGTGCTAATCTTACTGTGCACTGTGTGTTTAGTGAAGGTGTGCTGGTGTGTGTTAGTGCTTGTGGATTCTGGTGGCTCCAGTGGGGGTTGTTTATGTATTGTAACCCCAGATTCTATGAGTATAGGTGTAGCCCTCTAAACTGTGGGCCCAACTGGCTCCACCCTTCGTCAACTGCAAAAGCTGGCTTACTTGGGAGCAGAGCTCAGGTCACGCAGGTGTTACAATACTCTGGATTTGGACCTGAGAGTAGCAAGTGCACAGTGTACAGTGGCGCAAAAGAAAATTTTCATGATTGCACATATGCGCAAGGAAAGACCCAATAGCAACAGCTCTTAGAGAGCTATGCCTATACTCATGGAATCTAGGTTACAATACGTAACCAACGTTCATTTTTTTGTTTGTTTGTTTTGATCAGGACCATACACCTCTTCATGGGTACTCAGTTTAGTTTAGTAATATAGCATTTAACGTGCATAGTAGGAGGACTTGCAAGAGACTTATTAAAATGCCAGACCAAAACAGCAGAGGCTGATATCCTGACTTCTAATTCCTAAATCAAGCCTAAAACCCAAGCAAAAATAATCCTGATGACATCATCAGTGATTTTTTCTTTAACTCTGTAAAGCTCCCTCCAGAGCCACACAAAATATCACAAGACTGTAAAAACCACATGACAAGAAAACTGAACTTCTTATGTAAAATTGGTAGCAGGCCCCTGCATGTAAGGAACAGTGATTACCCTGGATCCCAGGCCCACTGCTCAAAGTCTTTAGGTCTACCATGTGGTATTGAAGTTATTTTGATAATTTGACTTTTTGTCGCATAATACCATATGCCTCTTAAAACACAACAATTAATTGAAAGTACTGTGCCCTGAGTTTGAAACCTGCAACATTACCTCATGTCACAGGAACTGTGTTAAAATGCTGGTGTGCTTGATGTAATGATATTGTGTAAGAATAAAAGCCTGTGTGTCTGTGAGAATTACACACTTCCTAGTGTGTCTGTATAAAAATATCCCATTTGTATATCAACTGCATAACAACTATTTCCAAGAAAGAATTAGAAGCATATAGAGGTGAAGAAGAGTGAGGCCTTGCTCACATTGAACGTTGTAGATCAATTACAGATAGTAGAAGACAGTTATGATCTAAGAACCCCAGAGAGACTGAAGACCAGCTGTGCTGTAGCCTGTCCTCTGATCATGTTGCAAGTAGTGATATTCAAATGTTCAAGTATAAGATGCAGTGTGACCAATTTATCTTCAGTCTCATGTGCTTCTTTCACAGAGTACTTAATTGCTCTTCATCTCACCATAACTAGATGCAACAGGTTTTCTGTTAACCATTATGATTGTTTCACCATCTTATACAGGTGCCCTTGTTATTTCAATTCAGCTTGTGCTTACATGTCGTAGTAATCTATATTAATTAGCACTGAATCAAGTTGCCACATCATAATTATGAAATAATACACAAATGATGTACAGTGAATGGGTAAGTGTGTGGGTCACTTTTGTAAAATGACTAGAGGACAGGCCTCAATTAATGAAGAAACATTAATCGTAATATTACTTACAAGATAAATTAATAAACTTTAAAAGCCCCATAACTCTTTCTTCAAAATTCTTTATTTTCAACTGATTTATTAAGCCATTAACCAATCTAACTTCGTGCAAGGATTGCCAGATGAATCAGATGTTTTACTGTATTTAAAAACTGCAACTACATTTTAGTTGTGCTTTGGTAACATTTGAAATATGTTACAACATTAAACATAACTGGAACCTCTTCCATCCTACCAGGAACAGAAAGAGCAGCATATTTAAGCTCTTTTAGTCTGTAATACACATTTATGGGATCAGAATTATCCTCATTTCTGTATAACTTTTGCTCCTCTTCAGCTAACAACTGCACTTTGCACAGCCTGAAAGACCATCATGCAAATCAGCATTGAAAAAAACATTGTGAATCATTCGAATCACTGTGAATAAGAAAATAGTCAGAGGGCTACCAGGCAGCCTATTTGAGGCCAGATTTGGCCTGCTGGTTGCAAGTTTAGAATTACTGCCCTACAAGGATAATATGGTTTTGGGATTAAAGTAGATTTTGATGGCAATTTTCTGTCTCACATGATTTGCCCAAGTTAGATTATCTACAGGGACTGTGGACAAGGTGCAATTTGTGTTCAATTAATTTATCTTATTACAATTTATCTATATTTACATATTTATGATTTTCCTTAATTTTATTTCAATCTGCAGACTAAACAAATGATGCACTGACTCAAACCTAGTGTAAGAGAAAGGTCATTTCAACATTAATTAATTCCCCAAGTTTTATTGACAGAGAACTTCAGAGCTGCACTCCTGCATTCATTATGCAGCATCTATGTCTGAATACATACAGTAAGAAATGAGGGAAACAATGAGATATGTGGATCCTGTGATTATTTACAGACACTAAATCTGAGATTGTCGTATATACTGTTCACTATGTGTTGTCATCTGTGCACTGAGTTGTACAAACAGATACTTTATGCATAGGACAGTGGGAAATTTTATATGAGCTGCAGTAGAAAGAGATGTAAATCTTCAGAGCCAAACTAGTGATGATTACCAGCAAGTAATGAGTCAAGAGAGCTTAGAATGAGTAAAATCACCTTGAAATATTTTCCCAGAAATGATCATTCTGAAAGCTGATCGAAACCAGCTGTAAAAGAAACCATAGATGAATGGATTGAGCATTGAATTTAACCATCCAAGCCACCTTAATGCAAAACCAGTGTTAATTTTGTTGACGAAAAATTTTCGTCATAGTTATCGTCAACGACCTTTTTTTTCTGACTAAAACGAGACGATAACTAAATAAAAATTCATTCACGAGGACTAAGATGATGACGAGGTGTATTGACATTTTTGTCAACGAATAAAAACGAGACGGAAATGTCTGCCAGAGACGAGATCCAATCAGAACTAATTTCGTTTGTGGATGGTAATGATGATTTAGGAAGAGGCAGGAGGAGTTGGGAGGAGAACCAATCAGAGTGACGTGGTAAGGAAGTTACATACACACTTTGAGCTAGTTTTGAGACTGACCCGGGAATGTATACAACTTGCTCCCAACTAACGTGTTTCACACGGAAGACAACAGAATGTCAACGCCTGGGAGGAAGAGGAGAGAAGATATACGGACAAACTTTACATTTGATGTGAAGGAAAACAAGACGCTGTGTAAAAAGTGTAGCGCGAGGATTACCGGCAAAAATACAACGAACTTGAAGAGACATTTACAGTTGAGTCATCCTGAAATCCACACACAGGTAAGCATGTTAAGCAACGGATGGGGATGAATGGAACCCGTTCCATACATCCTGGCGGAGTTTATTTTTCCACTACATTCAACTCACTGGACGTTATCCCGTTTATTACACGGCTTACGGGTGAATTATTAAGTTTGAAACGTGATGTTCGTCAGAATACGACTTTTATCGATTATTTAGCGTAGCTATATAAATCTGCGTGATTTTTCCGCGTGTTTTGCTAACCCCCCTCCACCGTATGCATTCAAATGATCAGCTCGTCACCAAGCCTCTGCAGAAGCCTGATAATGACCTGATCATTTGAGTCAGGTGTGTTGGAGCAGGGAAACACCTAAAACATGCAGGACAGGGGTCCTTGAGGACCAGGGTTGGGAAACACTGACCTCGATCCACCGATCCACAGATTGATTTATCAAAGCCTTCGTTGAAAACAAATGCATACGGTGGAGGGGGGTTAGCAAAACAGCGGAAAAATCACGCAGATTTATATAGCTACGCTAAATAATCGATAAAAGTCGTATTCTAGTTTTAGTTGACGAAATATCATAAGATTATAGTCGACGAAAACTGCAGTAGATTTAGTCGACTAAAAAGTGTGAATAGGGTAATATGTAAACTTTCCCTTCAATTTCTGAAAGTCATTACGTTCACCTAGATCAGTGTTTCCCAACCCTGGTCCTCAGGGACCCCTGTCCTGCATGTTTTAGGTGTTTCCCTGCTCCAACACACCTGATTCAAATGATCAGCTCATCACCAAGCCTCTGCAGAAGCCTGATAACAACCTGATCATTTGAGTCAGGTGTGTTGGAGCAGGGAAACACCTAAAACATGCAGGACAGGGTCCCTGACGACCAGGGTTGGGAAACACTGATCTAGGTGAACGTAATGACTTTCAGAAATTGAAGGGAAAGTTTACATATTACCCTATTCACACTTTTTAGTCGACTAAATCTACTGCAGTTTTCGTCGACTATAATCTTATGATATTTCGTCAACTAAAACTAGACTAAAACTAAAACAATTTAGATGACTAAATTATGACTAAAACTAAATTACATTTTAGTCAGAAGACTATGACTATAACTAAATCAAATTTTGCTGTCAAAATTAACACTGTGCAAAACTCAATGTTAATGACATTCTGTAATTCATGGTTAGCTCAGATGTCCAACAAATAAAGAAAGGAGTCCAACAGATCAGAAAAACTCCCATCACAATAGCCAGAGTTTTGGTGGCCTTTCTCTCCATCTTACTTTCAGACTTTGTGCTCTGACAGGTTGTGTTCTGGATGCTGCGTGCCTGTCTCTGTGCCACAATCAAAATCTTTAGGTAGATTGCAGACATTATGATAGCTGGGAGGTAAAAACAAAAAATAAAACTTAAACCTATAATTGAGATGCTAAGAACAGATATAGTCCAGCTCGACAGGATCATGATCACACTGATACGGACATTAATTTTAGTTCTGTATCTCAGAGGCTGACACACAGCAAAATATCTGTCAACAGAAATAAAACACAAGTGCCAAACAGAACATGAGCACAGATAGAGATCAACAGAGCTTATTACCCAACAAGAGCTATATCTAACTGGTATCACTCCAGAAGGCAAAAGTAAAACTCCAACAACCAGGTCAGCTACAGCGAGAGAGAGAGGATGAGAAAGTTTGTAGGAGTGTGGAGCTGTTTGAAGTAAATGATGGAGGTTATTACAAGAAGGTTGCCACATATTATAAGAACTGATAAAGAGGCAACGAAAATATATAACAAATACTTGGTGGTGGTGCCTGTTTCATAACATAACCTAATTTTTTCCTCATCAGACCTGTTGACAGAAAAGTTAGATTCCATTTATAAATGATCATTAATTGTGAAGTAACATTTGCAATAAAATGCCTCAAATCAAGAAAATTAATAGTATGTAGTTTACTGTAGAGAGAGATTTTCAGTTACTGTTAGTGCTCCATATGTTTCACACCATGCTGATTTATTTTGTACATCTGTACTAATGGGAACCCTTGGTCTGTGTCACTGAGTAGTATATTCAGAGATAAATTATTCTCCTGGGCTCATTAGCATATCATGGCCAAAGGCGTCTCTTAAAGGTGTACTTAATGTAGTACAATTTAGTATTAGGACTCATAACAGACATTTATCCTTCCTCTAATGTTAGGGTCGACACCGACCTGTTTTTAGTTTTAAATGCATAAAAGTACTACATAAATTTGTTTATTGCATCAAGACTTTTTGACTTTGTCAGGAACTTCTATTTAAAACAAAATAAAATAAAAAAAAATCAACTTTACGAAATTATAAAATGCTCTGATGAAAATTATGACCTTTGTGTTGTTAGGGTCAGTTTCGACCCAGTTATAATATAAGATTATAAAACAATAATAAGTGCCAAAACTGAAATCATAAACACACTATCAGCCAACAGCCCACAGCCAGCTCCTCCTCCAACCACTTGAGCTTCAGTTAGGGGCTTCTCTCTTTGCCTGTTTGACAAAACAAACAAAGATGGACATGTCCAGGCACATAAGGCCAATTCAGTTTAGAGTTGGTGACTTGCAGAGTACACATCTCCAGTTTACAGCATGCAACAATGAGAAGAAGATTTACTGTAAGCCAAGCTCTGGATCATATCATTGTTGACAATGAGGCAGAGGACACACAGCAGTATAGCTATATGGATAAGCAGGTTTCTGAGGAAGAAGGCGATGTGGAGTATCAACCAGAAGACACAGACACATGATGTCCACTCTTCACAAAGATGCAGCTGTGTCATCAGGAAGTGACAAAAATCACTCCTGGACTATAACAAAAACAAAGGAGGAGTGGACAACCTGGACAAGCTTACTGCCACCTACACTTGCCAGCGAATGTCCAGGAGATGGACAATGGTTGTGTTAGACAACATACTCGATGTGTCTGCATACAATGCATTTGTGTTGTGGACCCACATTCACCAAGGGTGGAACTCAATCAAAAAAAAAAAAAAAAAAAAAAAAAAACAAGTAACAAGTAGTAAATATATATGGGTCGAAGTTGACCCGTAACACCATAGATGTTACTATAGTTAATAATATTAAAATAAAAAAAAATAAAAAAAATTGGAACATTGAAGAGATGCGTTCTAATACCCATCAGTAATAGTCAGGTAACATAACAACCTTTTATTTATATAATTCTCTTGAGGTTCATTTGACAATTTATTTATATTGAAAACGAGGGGTATGCTGTCAAAAAAAAAGGCCCAGGGGGCCACAACAAAAATATTAATACCAATCTTTTCATGGATAAGGAAGCCTAACAAGGTAACCAAGAGGTAAGAAACAAATTGGATGATAAATAATTGTTTTTAGGGTATTTTATGGCTGATTTAAGACATGGGTCAAAACCGACCCGTTAACATAAGAGATAGTAACAGAAAGCTAACACAAGGGGAAGGTTAAATAAGAAACCAGAGCAACACAGGCCGAGATATTCTGACTTTGAATTCTAAAAATGCTCAAAATGTATTTATATTACACATATATTAATGAACTGGCAAAACAAGTAGAAATTTCTCCCATACCTGGACTGAAATTACAAGACACAGAAATAAAATGCCTCCTTTATGCTGATTATCTGGTCCTGCTGTCCCCCACAAAAGAGGGATTGCAGCAACACTTATCAGAATTGGAGCTATACTGTAGGATTATAACTTTAGGATTAAAAATATCAAACAGGGAATGTCAACATGGCTGTGAATGAACTAAAAGACAGAGCAAAAAAGGGCTTTCTATGCTGTCAAGAGAGACTGAATTACCAGTTAAAACTTGGCTCAAAATATTCAAATCAATCACTGAACCAATTGCATTATACGACAGTGAGGTGTGGGGTACATGAACACAACAAGATTGGAGAAAATGGGACAAACACCCAATTGAAATCCTGCATGCAGAGTTCTGCAATAGTATCCTCCAGATCAAGAGAAGAGCTGTGAACTCTGCATGTAGAGCTGAATTAGGCCAATATCCTCTACTACTAAATAACCAAAATTTGGTCCTCAATTTCTGGAATCATATTTAAACAAGTGAATCACTCTCATTTTCTTACAAAGCCCTATGTTGTCAGGAGTTGAACCCACAAAGTAGTCCACTCTGCTAACTTGTCCTGAAGTTAGCTGAACCGTCTACCTCTCTGATCATCACACTACGACCACCTCAGCCTCAGGACACATACACTCAAAAAATTAGACCCAACCAAATTATAATGAAAGAGAAAGAAAATCACAAAACAAAATGGAAACCTATCTAACCCTCAACAAAGAGTCCACTGTAGCAACCTAACTGACCACAGTGTCCGACAAAAAACTGAGAAAAGCACTGACTAAATACAGATTGAGTGAAAACAACCTGGCAGTGGAGGTAGGCCGACACAGACAGACCTGGCCACCCAGAGAGGACGGGTTGTGTTCCTACTGTGACTAGGGTACAATAGAGACAGAGCTGCAATTCAATAATAAACTGTAATTTATCCAGTTTATCTTCATTCTTATGTGCTTCTTTCCCACGTGTACAGGTTCTTGTTTGCAAGTAATAGATAATCATTTGGAGCAAGACACAAACACAGATATTATGAGTATTTCAGTGACCTTCATCTCACCCTGACTAGATGCAACAGGTTTTCTGTTTACCATGACACTTGACGCTCCATCTTGTTGAAGGGCCCTTATTTTTTCAGTTTATCTAGTGCTTACATGTCACATCCGTCAATATTAATTTGTACTTAATCGAGTTGCCACATACTATAATGCACAAATGATGCACAGTGATGTACAATGGGTTCAGTATAAGCGCAAAGGTCATTTTTACCCCAGATACCCCTCTAACAGAGGACTGCAAAATGCATAATGACAGGAGGCCACTCACTCTGACTAGATGCACTTCATGCCCCATTTTGTCGAGGGGCCTTTATTTTTTCAGTTTGTCTTGTGCTTATATCACAATGACAATGACATCTTATTGATCTAAATTAAGTTGTGCTTAGTCAAGATGCCACATAATAATTGCTGAATACTGCACAAATTTTGTACAGTGACTGCGTGTGTGGTCTGTATGAGTGTGAAGATTATATTTTCCCCAGGAACCTCTAGAATGGAGTTACTTAACTTCCTTTGCCCAGGGGCCACTTTTGCAAAATGACAGGATGTAATAAACAAACATCAGTAATAACATTATGTCAGATAAAATGAATAAACATTAAAAAGCTAATAACTCATCCTTTATTGAAATTCTTTATTTTCAAAATTGTAGGAACACAGCCCTTGCTCACCAAGCCAGGACAGGCCTTGAACAAGAGATCTCCAATACTGAAGTATTTATGACTTTTAGGTAAACAACAACCTGAACAGATACACATTCTTTCAGGGAACTTTTGGCGCCATTCCCTTAAAAGGCGTTAAGAGAAGAACCCGCCAAAATGCTCACCCCTCCCCAGGGTGTCCTGATTCACATCACACTGACACGGGAAGCCGTTAGTCAAGACACTTACGAACCTTTGATATTCTACAACTTATCCCTAAACAACCCCTTCACGGCTACTAAGCCCTGCTAAGAAGTAAGCTTCTTTGTATTAAAGACACTGAAGTTGTTCTAAGGACCAGTATTCCTTCTCCAGGACAACACTCTCTCCTTCTTTCTCTATCTTCTTACATTTACATCTTCTAGCTGATATAACAACCAAAGAATCCCTTTTTGTTCTGCCCCATCCTGCTCTCCCCTTCTCTCCTGATAAGATGCCAGATGGGGTTGTAAATCTCAAATTCCTTTGTAAGAGCTGATTTCTGTGTTAACAAACTCAAAACTTCTCCTGAAAGTGAAAATGAACATTTAATCAAAGTCTGTGTACTGTATCCTTTTCCAGAACTCATTTCTGAATAATTTGATACAACTCTCATTTCTGTATGTTATAGTTTAAGCTAGTTACAATTTCATGCATTTAATCACAAAATGCTACATGGAGTCACATTGCCATCTTTTGGCGACAGTTAACGAAGTTCTTGCAGGAATCTTATAATTATCATTTGAAGTTGAATGTGGTTAAATTGATTAATCAACATGTTTTTCCACAGTATGTTATCTTCACTTTTTGCATGTCCTGTGTTACAGAAACTTAGGATAGTTTGTAGCGTTTCATAAGAAACGTTTATCACTCTGTTAAATGTAACATGATAATCCTGTTTAATATGTTTTGATGAAAACCGATTTTTGAACATAATGAGAAAAGTATGTGTCTATCGCGCATAATATTTAAAACCTTACAAACCACGTTAAATTGGTTTAATTCGCTCCCGAATGAAAATAATCAAAGTCTAAAGTGAAGAGGCCCGCCTGCCAGAAACACGCCCACTCAAATGCATTTGATAAGAGTATTGATCTCGGCGCCTCACTTCACTTCATTCTTCACTTCATTCTTCACTTCGTCGTTCTCACTTCATTCGTTTTCTCTTCATCTGTTCACTTCATCTTCACTTCTTCACACTTAGTAACTTTTTAAGTATTTTCCTTTTACGAACTCCAGTTGCGTTTTTCAGCACATGCTTTTCCATTGAATTTGAATTTTGCAGCTATTCTTATACGTTTTGCATTCATTCTTCAAGTGATTATCTCAATTACCTTGTTTTTACGTTTGCGTATTTTTACTCGAGTAACTTTTCTTCACAAGATTTTTAATTTTAACCTCATCCCGAGTTTTGACGATTTTTAAAAGTTGCATTCAGGAACGCCTCGGTTTTTCCTGAATTCTGCCTTTTTGCAACGCTTCAGACAACATTTTTCTTTCACGCGTTGATAATAATTTAGGAAGCAATATCGAACGGCCAACGAGATTGTTTTCAACTTTATTATAAGCGAGTAACTACAGTCATCAGACGGAGCTACTATCCGACCTATAACGCCTCTATCACCAAGAACCACCTGGTCCAGAGCTGCCAGAGACTCACTGAAGTTGCTCTCAGTGTTGGTTTCTTTTTGCCGAACTAAAGACTCTGTAGCCACGGTAACGGACGTTTGAGGACCGCCTAGAACCATCGCCAAGGCCGCCACTCCACGCCACTGCGTCCCCGCTAGCATCGTCTCGTTGGGAGGCTGTGTCCAAGGTCTGCTGGTGCCGCCACGAGGTTCGGGTCCGCCGAGCACGTCCGAGCCTGATCCACGCTGCAGAGAAAGTAGGCAAAACTCACCCACCAACCGCAGCCGTTGTGATAAGAGTTGATGTCGGATAGAAGGCTTAGCTGATTTAATATTAATTCTAATCTATGTTTGCTAAATAAGCGGTTTTACACATAGTCCACATCTACGTGTTTTTAACCTCTATTTACAAACACATACTCTCTCATTATCGTCAACTACAGTACCATTGAATTATCTACATTAATGTCCATATACATTATTGTATTTTGTGTATTCATCTACCTCCATTGATTATTCATATATTCATATGTTAACTCATTAATCTCTAATAAATCCTCATTTATCGCCAAGTCGTTGTCTGTGGATATCTCTTCTGATACAGGAATTAAGATCAATGTACGTATGTAATTCATAACCCAGATGAGATTGATTCATAACTAACAAGTGTACTGATCAATTAATAACTGACCTAGTTATTAATCTGTTACAGTAAGTTCCTCTAATTTTGAGGTGGTGCCCCCTATTATTAATAAATGTTATTGTAGGAACATTTATTTCGAGGTATTAATATCATATTCCCCTACAAAATAATAGACTTGTTTACATGACTAATTACCTAAATTAACTTGGTGCAACGATTAACAGATAAAGCAGAGGTTTCACTGCATTTAATACCACTACTTGTGTTATTTGCATTTAGGTGGCTTGGATGGTTCAATTCAATGCTCAATCCATTCATCTATGGTTTCTTTTACAGCTGGTTTCGATCAGCTTTCAGAATGATCATTTGTGGGAAAATATTTCAAGGTGATTTTACTCATTCTAAGCTCTCTTGACTCATTACTTGCTGGTAATCATCACTAAGAGATAAGATAAGATATTCCTTTATTAGTCCCACAGTAGAGAAATTTCCAGTGTTACAGCAGCAAAGTGTATATCAAAAATAGAGGTGCATCAATAAAAAGACAATAAATAGTGAACAAGCAATATAAACAAGGAATATAGAAAAAAAAATCTGAACAATTTAAACAATATAATCAAGGGTTTAAACAAGAGGAGATACAGAAAAATAGCAGCCCAAACATGGGGAAATATAAAATATAGAAATGGTAATTGCACATTGGATGATAATAAACCTGACTGGAATACTGATATTGCACATAGGAATAATAGTGCACCTGATTGAAAGATTGATATTGCACCTTGAAGTTGAAATTTACCTGAGCTAGATATTTCACAGTATGAAGTGAACACAGATGATGTACATTATAGTGCAGTCGATTTGTACGTCCTGGTGTGTGAGTTTGACTCTGAAGATTTATATCTCTTTTGTACTGCAGGTCATAAAATCTGCCACTGTACTATTCATAAGATATTTGTATGTACAACTCAGTACACAGATAGCAGTACATAGCAAACAACACATACAGTAATCTCAGTGTTAGTGTCTGTAAATAACAGGCATGCAGGAGTACAGCTCTGAAGTTCTCTGTGAATAAAACTTAAGGAATTAATGTTGAAATGATCTCTTACAGTAGTTTTCAATCACTGCCTCCATCATTTGTTTTGGATGCCGATAGAAAGAATTATGTATTAGTTGTCCACAACATTGGAGTGTAATTGTTATGGTTTGGTATTTTACACCCCCATAACAGTAATAAAGTAAAATAAGTTCTAGTTTTGCAGGCACAGAAACAGCTCAAGCAAAGAATAGTGGATTACTTTTGTCTCTGTTCAGCTAACAGTTATGGGTGTACATTTTTGTGTCCTTTAAAGTAGAATCACTTTTTTGTGCAGGTTCGTAAGTTTTCATTCTGTCTCTGCTTTGACACTTATAAATATGCTGTGAATCCACAACTAGGCAGAGTAATGTCCACTTTTTATGGCCCATATTGTCCACACTGCAGGTTGTGTCTTAACAACATTGAGTCATTAGTGGACACTTGGCTTGTCTTTGTGAGATAGTTTTACAATGAATCAAATAAACAAAACAGTACAAGCAGGGTTCTTTAAATCTGAAGACTGTGTATATGTTTTCATTTTATTCATTCTCAATTATCAGTCTTCAGTCTGACTTTTACAATCAGTGAGCAATCAGTGCAGCCACATTACAACATAGATGTTAAATGATCACATTTTAAAGTATTGGAAAATTATGTGAGACAGAATATTGTCATGAAAAACTGCTCTGATCTTAAAACACAGAAATGAGGATAATTCTGATCCCATAAATGTGTATTACAGACTAAAAGAGCTTAAATGTGCTGCTCTTTCTGTTTCTGGTAGGCACAAATAAAATATAGTTGTAGTTTGTAAATGCAGTAAAGATTTTTTCTGTCAATCCTTGCACCAAGATCATTTAGTTAATAAGTTTGGTTAATATGTCAGTTAATTTGAAAATAAAGGATTTCACAGACAGATGAATTATGGGCCTGTTTATTCATTTTATCTGGTAAGTAATGCTATTATAATGTTTGCTTATTAACTGAACCCTGGCCTCCAGTCATTTTGCAAAAGTAGCCCCTGGGCAAACATTGTACCTCTGTTGTAGGGGTTTCTTGGGGCAAAAATTAGCTTTACGCTCAAACTAACCAATTCCTTGTACATCATTTGTGTACTATTTCACAATTAGTATGTGGCCACTTGATTCAGCACTAATTAATATAGATTAATGTGACATATAACCACAAGATAAACTGAAACAATAAGGGCCCCTCTACAAGATGGAAAAACAAGTGCATTTAGTCAGAGTGAGATGAAGAGCAATTAAATACTCAGACACAATATCTGTCTTTGTCTCTTAATGTCATTGTTTTGTTTTTTTTTTAAATAAATCCACTGAAGGACGAACAATTGCTTCTTTTGTTCACATAGCAGTCAGAGTGTCATTACTATGCTGTAAAGAAATCCACGGCTGACTTGGGTTACACTTTCAAAAATAATAACATTATTCAAAAATTCAAAAGTAATAACATTATTACACAATCATATTTACAAGCATGAGAACAATACAATAAAAACAAAAACATCTTTGTGAGGGTAGGAGCCTGCTGAATATGTCCAACCTCTGGTCAGTATTTTTCCTGTGTTGTTGGTTGTCTTTGGCCTTGCAAATGAAAAAAGAACAGCATGTTAGAGTTTGGCATTTAATTGTGAACTTTAAACTACTGCACTGCAAAAACAGACCTACTAGAAAGAAGCAAAATATTCTTAAATTCAATCAAATTATCTTGTATCAAGCAAAAAAATCTGCCAATGGGGTAAGCTTTTTTTACTTGACAAGAATTCTTAAAATAAGCACAAAGTTCTTGCCTCTGAAAGACTATAATGGGCCTTAAAACTAGACAGAAAATCTTAAATTGAAGTAAGTTCTTCTATAACAAGCAAAGAAAAACCACTTATTTAAGATTAAGTTACTTAAAATAAGAATTTTGGTCTCTTGACTGAGTTAACTTTAAGAAATGACACCTTAATCTGGGATTAATAATAAGTATAAAAGTAGTTAAAACAAGACACAATTTCTTCAAACAGCATTATAAAAATAAGTGACTTCGTCTTAAATCAAGACACAAAAACATTCTCATTTTTAATATTTTTTTTATTAACTTTGCAATACAGTTGCTCAATTCAACATCTATCAAAGAACCACTTCCAGATTCCAGATCTATCACTGACAGATTGAAAAGCCAGTTATAGTTATAACCTCACTGTCAAAAAAAATTACACATACACATATCAGCTATTGTAGCAGCATACTGTAACAATTAATATAACTTTGCAGCTGCTGTTACTGCACAATATCCAAAAGGAAAAGTTTTCAATTTCACCAACAATGTGGCTAACTGTTTCTGAAACAGAACTTTAACTTTATCTGAAAGTCTTACATCAGATAGACAGTGGGGCAGAGTAAAGAAACAAACAGAAGAAACAAAGTGACTCACTCACTCAATGAAGGATTTCCACTCACCAATGGCTTTTTTGTAGGAAGGGGTCAAATCTTGCTCATGAATGGAATCTTGGAGAATTTCTGTTTGCAGTACTGACAGAAGTGTGGAAATACACTTTGGGTAAGTGAGGTGCAGGGCATAGTAATATGCCATGAGGTAGAGCAGTCCCTCATTAAACCTCTCAATGTTGAAGGTGGTCACTGGCATGTTTCCAATGGCGATCATGCAGTTGTCCTCAGAAACAAGCACAAGTGGACAAGACAGTGGTCGCTGGCGCAGGAAACCATCAGGATCCTCTGAAGTCTAGATGACACAAATCAATGTAGAGGATTAGAAAAACATCACAAGTAACATACACTTTGACCTGGACTAGGATGTTGGTGAAATCATAATTGTACTTCAAAACATATAGTCACAGTAACCCCTGAGAGGGAGAAGATGTTGTACTGTCATTGTTGAGCACTGCAAATACTGAATGCACCACAGCTAGTTCCAATGAAGTTAGTACTACAACTACACTATGGAGAACACTTCCCCTTTTGAAATGATAAAAGTTTAACTCAAAGTAACTAAACCTGACATTAAATGTGTGTGAATAACTGGAACATCCATCCATCCATTTTCTGTAACCGCTTATCCGTGAGGGTCACGGGGAGCTGGAGCCTATCCCAGCTGACTTTGGGCGAGAGGCGGGGTACACCCTGGACAAGTCGCCAGTTCATCGCAGGGCTGACACACAGAGACAAACAACCACTCACACTCACATTCACACCTACGGACAATTTAGAGTCACCAATTAACCTGCTGCATGTCTTTGGACTGTGGGAGGAAGCCGGAGTACCCGGAGAGAACCCACGCGGACACGAGGAGAACATGCAAACTCCACACAGAAAGGCCCTGCCGGCCCGGGGATTCGAACCTAGGACCTTCTTGCTGTGCGGCGGCAGCGCTAACCACTGCGCCATCGCGCCGCCTAACTGGAACATATAGTATGAAATACTGCAGTAAGTCTGTAAATCTCACCGTAAGGACATGGAAAAGAGCCTCGCTGCTTAGGCCCAGCTTCTTAGGTGGCATGGTGCTGGACGGGAAGAGCAGCGGCAGGGCTCTGAACACAGCTGTGACATGCTCCACTGGTTTAATGGAAAAGGCACAATACAAGGTGGTACCATAAATAACTTATCATGACACATTATTATATAAAATGAACAAGTCAATGTATTGTAACTTCACCTCCATTCAAAGTTTTAGGAGGCTTCATGGCTTTCTTCATCACCCCATAAAACTGGACCTTTGAATAGAAGGTTTCCCATCTGCTCTTCATCTCAGAGATGTACTGGGAGTTGGTTGGTTGGATGACTCGCTGCAGCTCATCCAGCACCTGAAAAATAGATTCAGATACAGAAAGAAAATTCACTGAAAAAAAAAATGTTTACTGCTAGTCCTTGTCAAACATTCTGATGACAAACGTTCTTCAAAAAAGATCTACAATGTCTAAGGTATATGAACATTATGCCAATTATGTCATGTTAAAATAAGCCCTTGGAAGAGCTTAAAATGTGGACTGAATAGGGCTAACATTACTTACGTGATCCAGTTCTCGGAAACATGGGTAAGCCTCTAGAATCTTTGTTGGTCTGTCTTGCCCCTTTAAGACATCAGAGGTGATGAAGCGTCTTCGGGACTCAAATTCCAGGTTCAGCAAATGAGTTATTGCAGCTTTGTTTGGCTTTTTGGACTTGAACATTTCTTGGAGGGTCTTGTAGTGTCTTGCTTGGGTTTTCAGGCTGTCCATGAAGTCACCTGAACCAGCTGAAGACATGAGAGGGAAGTTATGGTGGAAAGAGGATGTGAGATTTCCAAACTAACAAGTTGTCAGCATGATGAAACTCAGGAAGTGGAAGAAATTAATTAATGTTCATGTTACTTGATATAAAAGCAAAACATTGGACAACAGAATACATATGCCTTTGGACAGACACTGAAAGATTCTAAAGCTGCTGAATGTCCAGTGTATGTCATGTGAATTAACTCAGCCAAAATGATGTTTAATACAATACATACATGTTTCATCACTGCTGTCCTGGCTCTGCAGTGGGGTGCTAGCTCTAGGTGACAGATCTAGCACTGGGATGCCCATGGGACAAACAGGTGACCGTTCCAGAATAATGGTGGATGCACTGGAATCTCCATCATAGTCAGTGGTTAAAACGTCTGAACTGACTTCCACATCTTGTCGTGGTTTCTTCGAAGGAGGAACTGTGGCCTTCCTTGGACTTCTGACATTTGAGAGTCTCTTCATGAGCTTTTTAGCAACATGCTCCTGCAAGGCATACATAGTAAACATTAAAAAATGACAAGATACCCAAGCTTTCTTATACTGTAATTATAGTTTTAAGCAAAGTCTAGCTTCATTTCAACCGTCTGTTATGGTTTAGCACTGTATGAATAGAATTTATCTAAATCTTACAGTTAACATCACACCATCAACAAGCAATAGTGACAAAAATCTACTCACCCACTCACTGTTTGATGACCTGTCTTTTATCATTGGATAGTACTCCACCAATCGTTTTGCCATGGCATTCACCTCATGTTTGGTGGGGTATCTGCAGTCCTCTGTGGCTCTTGCGATAGAAATCATATTAGTCATAGTGTTTCTTATGAGTCGGCAGAAGAGCTCCTTGGATAAGGCCACACTGTGCTCGGTCCCCAGCCGTTTCTGCTCAAAGTAGGAGCGTCGCACCTGTTCAAGCTCACTGTCGGTGAAGACTATGTATTCTGGGTTGGACACAGTCACAAATTTAGAAGTACTGGCCTCCTCTTTTGAAAGGTCGCTGCCTCCAATGGGGGGTGACTGCTGAATTTCAGGGGCAGTATCCACCTACAATACATTTACACAAACATTTTATACAGTAATATTATCTTTTAGTGGATTAAAAAAACTTGAAAAAATCACTTCTTTTCATTTTTATATCCACTGTTTAAAGGGACTCAAAGCAATGAAATGTCTAAAATATAATGAAATGTTATGTATATGGACCGGTTTTGAAGTTACTTAATATTTCTATGATATTGGAAAAATCTGTTATACTGTTAAACAGTTCTGTCATACTGTGAAAGACAGACCTGACCTTTTCATCTTTATTCACAACAAGCCATATAGCCCGGCGCCTCAAGAAATTTTCAGGACCAGGAAACAGATCTTTGATGTCATCACGGGAAAGCGAAGGTAATAAGTCTTCTCCAATATTAGCAGCTGCAATATAGACAAGTTACAGTAAGTACCAAGAAACTGATGTTATCATTGAATTCCTTCAGATTTGAACATAGCAGGTGAGGATATTTTGCCAACTCAACACCCTGACACCTCTTGTACAATTAGCATTGTTTGGTCAGTTTGCTCAGTCTTGCTAAACACTACCATTCTACTTCAAGAGCAGTGAGTGAATTTGACAGCATTTATAATTGAGATATATCTATATTCAAGCCATGCAAACTACAGTAAGAGTGAGAGCCTTGCTAGATAAAAATGCATTCAGATTTCACATCACTTAATATATTTTGTAAGGCTTGACAGAGAATGATTTTTTTTTTATTTTACTTAAATACATTACACATACAAGTATTTGTTATAGCACTTTTAAACAAACATGTTACAGATTTAATAAATAGCACTCAGGCACCTTGGACTGGTGTACTGATGTACATATGAGACAAACACAATCAAAATCAGAGCTATGTGCTTTAGGCCAATATCTTAACAGCTGACGTTTTACAAACGACCGGGTGTTACTGTATTTTCAGCATTTACAGCCCTTAATATTAAGAAAATACAACGCAAGCCCCAAAGCCTAATTAGACTTCACCTGTTTTTAGATGGGAATCATCATGCACCAAGCCCTACCAAGTACTAACTCGTTTTTATGTCATTTAGCCAGTTAGCCTCTCTGACGCCGGGAAACCACAACTCATAAAGCTAGGTTAGCTACTAAGATATAACATCAGCACAACATAAAAATAACCCTTGTAGCATACCTCTGAGTGTGGCAATTGAAACATCGTCCAGTTTATCCATAATTCGACTCCACTGATATGAATTCACAGCAGCGGTAGACCACCGACATGTGCGCAGGCGGTTATTTTCAAAATGCAACGGACTTCAAGTGGAAAAAAAAGAGCGCAACACGGTGGATTGTACCATCTGCACAGAAGGAGCGGGGGTGGGCGCTCGGCCTAAATAAGTTTATTTTGCATTTAGACAAAATATATTTATCTAAATAAGTTCATATTACTTTATAATTATTACAATCGAGTCACATCTACGCAATCATTAATAAATGGCAAGTCGTTTCCTGTCCTTATAAGGCACGGAATTATGCCACGTACCCTTGGTGTCACATGATGTATCACCAGGTCATCTTGGGTTCAGCGGCAGCTAGCTAATGTAGGCTAAAACAGGTGGGAAAATGATTTGGCGCTGTGTTATTTGCTGTGTGTTTGTGGCTCTCACTCTCAAATCTTTATTGAGTCATATAAATTCTGCTCATAGTCGTAGTCCAGATTTTCGCGTTGTTTGTGGAATCGATGGATGTTCCAAAGAGTATCGAGTCTACAACTCACTATATTATCACATTAGAAGAAACCACCGCGAACACCTGGAAAGTGGCAGCAGCAAGTCACGGAGAGAGAGGACAGCAACAGCGACCTCAGGCCGGGAAGCCTCATTAGCAGTGAACAGAAACGTGTGGGAATACAGGCCAGCGACGGTGCAGAACAGAGAGCATCAAACGGGTGAAGCAGTGGTGGAACACGGAGTGCAAGCTGAAGATGTATTGATTGAAGAAAGCAGAGTGCAGCCCTGTCCGTACTCGGTGTCTCTACAACATTTTGGAGCATTTGACAGTACTGCATCCTTGTACTCTGGCTTTGACGATGGCACCTGTACCTCTCCAAGTCATCCTGCTTTGTCCCAGACTGTTGATGGTACCTTAAATGAAACTCCAAATATTCCGGATGGCCCATGTCCTGCTGTAGTTGACTCTTCTGCATCATGTCAATCAAAGGTAATCCTATTGTTTTCTTCAGTACACAACTACGTTCAGCTAAGCCAGGGGTGTCCAGACGTTTCCAAACCGGGTGCGTTTATAAATTGTTAACGATCACAAATCGCCATGAATTCAAGCATGTCTGATTATGAATGCACTTAATATAATAACTTTGGCTCTGCCATCTTAATGAGACACATAACGCGCTGTCTGCCACCGGCTTTGTGTGGAAATACTTAATAAATACATCAGATGCAAACTGCGCTGCGCTGGATGGATAAATCCACTGGACTTTGCTGCAACTACGTCCACAAAAGGCTATTTATGGGCTCTGTCAAACTACGGAGTATGAAACTGTGCAGAAATAACTACAGAAAATATCAGTAACACAGTACCAAACAAATGAACAAAGTCGGGATCAGCACCTTAGAAAGCGCCGCAGCATCAGCTCCTTGAGAGAGCGCAGCGGTACCAAACACCTGGGCAAAGCATGTTATAGCTGCTATAAATGTAATTATTGATTGTCGCATACTGGGCACTACTGAAAACAACATGCAGAATACAGTGTCCTATGCAGTAAGCAGTATGTGGTTTCGAATATAGCCCAAGTTTCATGAGTGGGTCATATTTAGTTATATTTTTAGGATTTGCTGCAGCCGTAGTTTGGACACCTCTGAGCTAAGCCCTATCACCAGTCTTTGTGTTTGTCTCAGCATACCAAAACAAATCTCAAATTGATTCTTATAAAATGCTGTTTTATGACAGCATATCTGTGTTTGTGACAACTGTGTGTTTTACACTCTGAATTTTCGTTTTTTAAAGGATGACACCAGGCATGAGTCTTTGACCAGACAAGCTACTGCTATTATGTTGACTGCAAGAGAAAAACACCATCTTTCACAGGTTTGTCTTCATACAACATTATTACATTTATTTCATCTGTGGCTTTGTTGATTATCTGCATGACAAGTCCAATCTTGGAAATTAGGTCAAAGGTGGTAGCCTTGAGTGCTCTTGCTGTGAACTGTATTAGGCATAGGCCTGCCTCTCACTCTGAATCTTGCACATCTGTGCTGGTGCCTGCAGTTTAAAAACACTGTTTAAAATATTGTGATGTTTACAATCAAAAACTTTTTTTTAAACATGCAGTTATCTTATTAGTCTCCCTTAGCTGCAACATAACTTGTATCTATACGTGAGATGTAATATTTTTTAATGCCTTGTATTTGCTGTCTGCTATCTAGTTAAGATAAATCCATATTTTGAATTTACTTTTAATGCCTTATCAATTAGTTGAAAAAGCATTGTTGTGTTGATGTTACTCTTATTAATCTTTATAAAAAGGAGTTGTATGGTAATTTTCCCTATAAGGAGCATTACACAATAATTTTAAATCATTTTAAAACTGGACTGTTTGGATTTGATTTGCTCTCCTTTCTTGCCTGTTTTTCAGAGAGGTGTGAATGACGTTTTGGCAGCAATGCAGCAATACCAAGCTCTGTTGGTGACTAACCTAAGGAGTCAGCTACAAACTGTATTCCAGCAACATCAAGGAAGTGAACTTGAAAAGGAAGCGATGGCAGTATTTGACCAGATTGAGGATCCATTTGCCTCTGTTGCGACAACATACAGGCAGGACAATGTGATTAAGGAAAAGTCAGAGGAGGTTTCTGTTGGGTATACTGCCTGCTTGCAGAAAAAAGGGACAAAAAGGGTCCTCTCTACAATACCCAAATGTTTCCATTACATACCTCTAATCAAAAGTTTAGAACAGTTACTGTCCCATCCAAAAGTTTTGGAAATGATAGATCAGCCGCAGAAATACAGAAGTGGGTATTTGTATGACATCATAGATGGAGAGCTCATGAAATCACACCCTTTATTTTCAGCCTGGCCCTCTGCTTTACAGATAATCATTTACTCTGATGAAATTGAAATTTGCAACCCACTTGGATCTCATGCTTCCAAGAATAAGTTGCTAATGTTTTATTATACATTGGGAAACATTAATCCAAAATATAGATCAAAACTAGCTGCAATCCGTCTACTTGCTATTGCAAAGAAGAGCGAGCTGTCTGAATGTGGAGTTGATGGAATTTTGGGCAGGTTGTATGAGGACTTGGCAATGCTATATGGTGGTGTTAATATTCAAACTGCGAATGGTGAACGTGAAATATTTGGAGCATTGGTTTCGATATGTGGAGACACTTTGGCACAACATGAGCTTTGTGGATTTAAAGAGGGTGTTGGTTTTGCCTATAGTAAGTGCCGGCAGTGTGAATGTTCGTTTGAGGACATGCAAATATATTTTGACGAGGACAACTTTGAGCTCAGGACACTAGAAAGACATGTTCGGCAGTGTGGTGACATTGAGAAGGCAAATACTGAGTATCTTAGAAACAGTTTAAAAAACCACATTTGGCATCAACAGAAGGAGCAAGCTGGTAGAATTTCCGGCCTTTAACTTGATCCAACAAACACCCCAGGACATGATGCATATAATTCTTGAAGGCATTGCTCCATTAGAAATAAAGTGTGTGATGAAACACTTAGTTCTTTTAGGTCAGCTAGACTTGGATGTCCTCAACACTGCATTAACTGGATTTCCCTACTCTCCACTTGATGTCAGAGACAAACCAAGCCCTATAGCTTACAGCACATTAGCTTCAAGTGCTAATAAATTGAAGCAGTCCTCAGGCCAAATGATTGTGCTACTAAAAATATTGCCATTTCTTATTGATACAGTTAAAGATAATGAATACTACAAAATAATTCTTGAACTCATAGAAATTGTTCAAATTTTGTTTGCTCCTGTCATTGGTCTACAGACAATTAGCAAGTTGAAAACACTAATTGAGCAGCATTTAAAACATATGAAAAATCTTTTCCCTGATAACAACATTACCCCAAAACAGCATTATTTGATTCATGCTCCATCGCAGATAAAATTCCTGGGGCCAATGGTCCGTCACATGTGCATGAGATTCGAATCAAAACATTGTTTTTTCAAACAGTGGGCCTCAAAACTAAATTTTAGAAATGTTTGCAAGTCTTTAATAAGGCATAATCAAATGTATGAATGTTGTCAAAATGTAAGTCATTCTGAACACCCAATTTTTTCTAATGAGTGTGCATTGGGACCAACATCAGAAATACGCAACATGTCATATTTAAAAGAAAAAATGAGGGCTTTCCTTGGAAATGATGACATAAACAATGCAGTGTCTGTTAAATGGATTAATCTAAATGGTAATAAATATATACAGGAGAAGACATTACTTGTGACTGCTGTTAATTCCAATGATTTACCTGAATTTGGACTTGTGAGCAATATCTATGTAATTAACTCATCATTATATTGTTTTGAGTTCCAGCAGCATAATACTGTTTGTTACGATAGAAATTACATGGCATATACAATAGAGATTCCAAACATGGCACAAGCAACTGAACTAATAACGGCTGATAGTCTGGTAGATTTCACTCCATATTACAGTTATACTCACAAGGATGTGACATACGTTCCAACGAAATATTATCTGGGAGATGTGCTTGGGCTACACAGAGCCTCATCTGATAAACTGTAAAAGGCACACTGTTTGATGTGTTGGCCTCTCATAGACAAACTGTTTCTTGACTATTTTTTTTTGTTTGTTTGTTTTTTGTTTGTTTGTTTGTTTTTTTTCATGATTGTTTCTTCTTTTCATGTATCAAAATAACTTTAATCTGAATGATAAAACAGCACATCAGCAATCAATTAATTAATGGCAGTCTTTATGCTGATGCTTGCAGGATCCTACTGCATAAACCACATTCATTGCTACATTGTGATTCAGAATGCATTGAGTCAAGGGTCATTTCATTTTGGTCATTTTTGGTAATTTTGTTTTGTTTGTGAGCCATGCAGTTTTCGTCCAGCTTGGTTATTTGTATTATGTTGTATGTTGTATAGACCAGCCTGCTGTCATCTTAATATGTTAGATATGAAGCAGCAGGTTCTGCCAGGTTCAGATGGCCTGAGAACACAACAAATGAAAATAAACAACCTTTAATTGTTCTTGTTTCTTGGCATTCTTAAATTGAGAAGTTGTACAAGTGGTCTTACTCTTAAAATAAGACAAATAATCTTGTTGCTCCACTGGGTTTTATTGTAAAACATTTTTATACCCTGTTACTGGTTAATTCTAGCTCAAAATTAGCTTGAATATCTTATTAAGAAAAAGTTAGCCATACTTTCTTAAAATGAGATCATTTTTCTAGTGCAAAACATGCTTGACAAGATTCGTTTTCTTTTTGGACAAAAAATAAGACTTATTTCCTCAATACAAGGCTTTTTTACTTTCTTGAAATTCCTTTTTTGCAGTGTGTATAATTCCTAACACAAATCCCCTAAGCTATAATGTTTTGCACTTTTTTCATTATTATTAGGGGCCAGGCAGCCTAAGCTGCCAGGACCCTATTGTAATCCTGCATGTTCTTCTTTCTTCTTCTTCTTTCTTCTTCCGAGGAAACTTTGCACAAAGGTCCAGTCCCATGCCAGATTGCCTCAGCTGCAAAAACAGGCCAATAACTGCAACATGCAACTTTCACCAAAATGTAGCCCTAATACTGAAGAAACTTTTGTACATTTAAACCTATTGCAAATTATGAAGTCCATCACTCTGTTTTTTTTCAAAAACTGTAAAACTAATTATCTCCTCCCACAATTTTTGCTCAATTAATACCAAACTTGCTACAGAGCATCTTCAGACTGTCCTACACAAACGATCCACACAGATTTTTGACTTATGGAAAATTGAGCCTACAGTGCATCAAAATGTTTGACTGTAAACGGTATTGTAAACATATACTTGCAAATTCTTGCTAAATACATTTTCAATGTTCATGAAAAAAAATGACAAAATTTTGGAGTCATGGTTGATGAAGTTTGCCAAATATCAGAATTTTATCTCAAAAAAATGAATTTTTTACAGCATTTTGAATTTCGCTCTCATGCGAACAATTGGAGTCAATGCAAAAATGGCATTTTTAAACATCAGTTTTTCACTTATGGAGCCAATAAATCATTGTTAAAAACTAATGACCAACATCTCCATGCTGTCTAGATGCAATTTGTGTATTTTGGGATTTTTGTCTCAATAACTGAATTTTTGACAGCCATTTGAAATCTGCCTTTACATGCTAACAGCTGCTGTCTTGCACACAGGTGACTGACTTAGTCAATTTGTGAAGCTACAAGCACCGTTTCCATTTGCCAATTAGCTCAGTGAGATAGAGGATGGTTCTTGGTGTTGAAGATCGTGAGTTCAAGCCTCAGCTCGTGCAACATTTCCATATTAGAAATCTACCCAAACTTTTCACAAAGGTCCAGTCCCATGCCAGATGTCCTCAACTGGAAACAAAACAATAGTCCTGATGGTGGCGCTACAGCAAGCCTCTAAATTTCAAAACTTTGAAAATTCACAACAAATCAACCATATGTGCTACAGCTTTGGAACTTTCACTTTGAAATTTGCTTTTCCATGGTATAGATGGCTGCTGCCTGGCACCCTGATCCTTGGCTTAGTCAATTTGTGAAGCCACACATCAACTGTCACTTGCCAATTAGCTCAGTGAGATAAAAGACGGCCCTCAGTCTCAGAAGTTGTAAGTTCGAGCCTCAGCTAAGGCAAGGACGGACTTTCTAATGTGAAAGGACTATGTTCAGGCATCATGCTATGTGGATTAGAGACTACTAAGGTTAAAATACAGTTCACACAAACAACACTTTTCCCTGTTATCCCTTGCCTAAAATTGCCCGGCCCCGACCATTGCTGCGCAGCAGCTATAATTATTTTTTAAAAAGCTGTTATGTAATATGTGAAATACTAAGGATGAATCTTACTTCAGACGAAGCCTGATCATTCAAAGTAAGACAGCAGTGCCCTGAACTGACTGTCATGGGCTGACAGCAATTTCTGTAAATACAACTTTGCTGGTCTTTGTTTGGTTGAAAGAAACTGCATAACCGCTTCTCTTGTATAGTACCATGATCAGTCCATGCAGTGTCTATATCATTTCTAGGCACAAGAGTTGGTATGGTTGTGTTATTACTTTATTATATGAATCATAATACATCTCTATAGGTGTCAAAAAAATGTTTGTAATCAATAAAATCTATAGGCAACCTCTGTCAATTATTTTATGGAGGCTACAACCTCCATCCCACCACTGCTGGACCCAGTCAAGTATTGTTCAAAGTTTGCATCATAACAAAAGGTAAATATTTAATTTTAAACTTAGTTTGGTAAAAATTTAATATAATCTTTATGGTGAAGGAGTTTGATTTCAAATAAGTGCAAACAAAGTGGTAGGTGAGTTACATTCAGGTTTTGTGAAGAACAATAGCTCAATATCCATGACCAAAATATCTCAATCTTGGTATTTTAATGATAACCACTGTTATTTTTGATGATTCATTTTACAGTAACACAGCAAATGAAATCTGGAAAAGTCAAATAAGCAATACAAAATCAAAATCCACAGCCAATATTTAGTCTCATAAGAATATATCGATACATGTATACCACCCTGCCCCAAATTATATATATGTAACGTCTGCAAGAGTGCTCTGGCATGCCAACATTTTGTCCCAAGATGAAAATGAATGACAGGTGGTGCATGTCAGATTTGGGATGAAAATGTTTGGATTGAGTTCCTCAGAAAAGGTATATAAGGAGGTCAACTCAAAGGACTTTTATACCTTCTCCTCGGCTGACTTGTGTCCGCAGCAGCTCCTCTGTGGTTGGAGGTGAAAAATCACGTAGCCCAACATACTGTCGATTTATAATTGTTCAACACATGTGCTTCATACAGTCAACATAGTCTGCAACATGAATATCTATAATTTTCAGCTTGTATAAAACACACACACCTACATTTTAGTAGGTAGGTGTATTGTTTTTTTTAAAGTGATTGTTCACTTCAAAATGTTTATAAAAATTATCTGGCCTGTAGTGTTATTTGTCCATCTTGACTGTTTTGGTGCGAGCTGCCAAGTTTTGGAAATATTGGCCATCGAGATTTCTGCCTTGTCTCAAATGTATTGGGACTAAATGGAACAAGTTCTGTGTTGCTCTAAACACCAAAACAATACATGTGAAAAAGTCTAAATCAGTGTCAGTAGTATATAAGGCCCACCTTTGTGCGTGCGTGCGCATGTACATGAATGTGTGTGCGTGCACGCGTAAGCGTGCATGTATGACATCACGACAACCCCCCCCCCTGTATACGTCACGATGTTCCGACCTATTGTCTGTGGCGCCGCCTTATGGGTGTGTTTATTAGCGGGTGTGTTTACAAGTTGGTGAAGCATATAAGCGTGAGTTGTGTGCAATGGATTTTACCAGGCTTCTTCTTCACGAAGGCGAAGGACTCTCCACGCAAGCAAAGCAAGCAAGCAAACAAGCAATCTACCATGGCCACCACCAGCAGCAGATGTATGGATTGCACCATAGCTGAAGATGCTATAGGTATGTCTACTGATGCTAGACCGTTCGATGTGGCTATGGATGGTGCTCCTCGCAAAAAGAGATGTGATGCAGACAGACTGACTGCTACTAATGCTGCAAAGACTGAATTAAAGTTGAACTTTGAGGGAGTCAATGGATACATGTATTCTGTTGAATACAGTGGCGGGAAGGTTTCACTGAGTGTATCTACACATGTTGGTGATGGTTTTGTAGATGATGAGACATGGAGTGGATGCATGTCATTAAAAGACTAAAAATTGTTTCGTTCTGTCGTCTGCTCGGACCTTGAGCAGCCCGGCTTTCCCGAGGCACTTTATGTGTCTCAGTGGGTTAGTGCTACAGGTCCTGAAATATACCGTGTTGTGGCTGATCGTTTTATCCGTCCCTCAGACGAGTTTATTTTTCTTAGTGTTTGTAAAGATAGAGAAAGTATGATAGCAGCCAGAGGCCATGAAGATTGGTGGTTAAGACCATACCCAACCACTCTCAAAGAATATGGGCTGTGGTTTAAGACCGTTTTCTTTATGCAGTGATGTGATTGGCGGTCACTGCAAAAGTTGTTTTGTGAAGTTGATGAGGTGATCAAGAAAGACAAAGTCAACGCTTCTTATGAGCGTATTAGAAAGCGGCTTATTTTTGACGGAATGACGACCGGATTACCATCACTGCATAGGCCGAAAATCATCAGGCACCCCGACTATTAATAACAAAATGGTAGGTCGTATGTATTTTATATATTTATTTATTTTTTTTTTTTTACATTTATATGGTGTTATGTGTGTACTAACATGTATGTGTAGCGTTATTTGACCACGGTTGTCTTATTTTTTCAGAGAGCACACACAGCAAATCTGTCTGGACCCAGACTCCTCCATCTCCCCGAATTTACAAATCCGTTGGGACCCAGACTCTTCCATCACCCCTAGTTTATGAATCCAATGGAACCCAAACTCCCCCATCCCCCCGATCTTATGCATCTGTTGGGGTCCAGACTCCTGCATCACCATCCTCCTGGTCACCTCCTCCATCACCAAGTGCCTACATATCTGTCTGGAACCAGGCTCTTCCATCACTGTCCTCCTGGTCACCACCCCAAACCTACACATCTGTTGGAACCCAGACTCCTCCATCACCCCAAGCTTACGCATCTGTTGGGACCCAGACTCCTTTATCACCACCCTCCTGCTCACCTCCTACATCACCAAGTGCCTACGTATCTGTTTGGACACAGACTCCTCCATCACCATCCTCCTGGTCACCACCACCATCGCCTTCAGCTCTGACTGTCCCGACTCCACCCTCCTCTAGGTCTTTTGGAACTCAGGCTCCATTCCTGGTTAGACCAACCACATGGGGTATGACCCCTCCAGAGTGGTGGGAATCTCCAGCAGTGCCGGTTCCTATTGATCTACCTGAGACGATCGAGGACAGTGCCACAAGAGTGATTGATGACCAACATGACGGTTTGATGTCCGCAAACTTTCTAAACGGTATTAAGGCCGCTGTCCTTCACCTGCTCGGTATTGTACTGATCAAGTATCGGAAGGAGATATGCTACGGATGTCAGATCAACCACCCCATATTATATTTAAAGAGTTTTGGTCATCACTCTGAGCCTTGATCACCAGGCCTTCATGGGTTAATGTCTACGCCCTCATTGATAAACTGGCATGTCCACTCGCACACTTAAGTACTATAGACAAACAGAAAGCAGGAGAGAATTGAGAAAGTATTTTACACAAACTAAAATCAGCAGAGAGGATCGCAGACACCATCGACGAAATATCTGACGCCCTGATTGGAGGCAATCCCATCAAGCTGGATCAACTGCGTCTGGCTGCAGACTATTGGCAAGGGAGTGAAAAACTGAAGGAGTGATACACGACTTATTTTTTGCTGCCATGGGAAATTGTGTGAGAAATCTGTTTGCAGCCACGGCGGAATGCTGTATTATCTCTGAACTTTCTGGTATTCTAGATCAGGCCATTGAAAATAAAGTAAATGATGTTAAAAAATACAAAAGCAAAAGTCATGTTAACCGCTATGTACTTTGTGAACTAGAAAAAATAATGTCTTTAATAAAAGCGGAGGCCCCTGTAGGGTCATGGGATGAACTAGTGCAGCTAACAGTGACGTTGTTGAAAGAAAACACTGTGTTGGATGTTTTTTGTGCTGTCATAATACATGCTACAAATAATTTTAACGCGTTAAATGTGTACCATATGATTACTCTGTACACGTTGTTTGTAGATGTCATAACCCATTATGTTCAAGAACAACAACAACAACAACAACAATGCCATGATACATTGTGTGTGCTGCAAAAGTTGCACTTTTTCATCAGCAGTAAATCCACACTCTGTGTTTTAGCAGAAACCCTGCATGTGTTAAAACTACCTTGAAAGTTTGTTAATGCTGTTTTGTGGGTGTGTCAATAAAACCTGTAAAAAATTTTTTTCGATTCCTGTCTTATCCTTTTTGGAGAACGCATATTTAAAGAGGGGTTTTTACTACAATTAGTTTGGCAGTTAAATTATATAAAAAGAAGGTGTGACTAACATATGGGATCATTCATGTCACAACTAAATCATGGAAAGCACATTGTAAAAAATTTATTATGATCTCACTCATCCGGGGGGTCTCGGTAGTGTAAATAAGCTTCGCAGCGCAGTAGGAGAGTCAAGCTGGATGTCTACGCCCTCACTAATAAACTGGCATGTCACTCGCACACTTAAGCCCCCAAAAATGCAATTCATTATTTCCTGGTAGTCTGAGCAAAAACAATAGGGTCCTCGCACCGAGGTGCTCGGGCCCTAATAATAGCGGACTTCCTGTTGGTTTTAGCCTATGGGTGCAAGAGACTTTTTTGTTCGTCTGGGTGTGATAGATGTGCCCAGCGATTTTCGTGCATATCGGTGAAACGTCCTATGGGGGGGTACTGTTAAAAATGGGCGTGGTCAAGCCATTTAGCCACGCCTGCTTATGAAATTAATATAATCTGCTCAGGGCGAGACCAGTGATATACATGTGGAGTTTCAGGCAGATTTGACCAAGTTAGAGCCACCTTCTGGGTTTTGGCGAAGCGGCGACCTTCGCAGCTCCGTCACGGCGACACGGTTTGACAAGACATCATGGTCTTCGTAATATAGCATTGGCAACATGTTAAGGTCTTTCTGACCCAATTTGAGCTGGATATGGCCAACCTGATCAGAGCAGCACCTTAGAGTCTAAAAAATGGTATTTCCTGTCGCCAGCAGGGGGCGCTATGACAAGTACAAAATTTCTGCATGTAGACATGTTCAGGGCGGGACTGTTATCAATAATGTGAAGTTTGGTGCAGATCGGACCATTGATGCTGAATTTATAGCAATTTCGTGTTTCATGGCGAGAGGTCAAACTTCGACGTCAAAAAGCCGATACGCCCTTCAGAATCCAGAAGACCTTTTTAATAACTTTTGATCACAAGGTAGTCGAGCTCGCACACACCGAGTTTGAAGTCAATCCAAGCAATCCTGTAGGAGGAGTTTGTTAAAATACAACACGTAGTCCAGCTCAACACCACGCCCAGCATCCAGAGCAGAGGAGCTATATTTATTTCTCCATAGTGACCCACTCGCTCTACATTATCCCGCTTATTACATGGCTACTTACTAAAGAAATCAAAAGTTTGACATAAAATGTTGATTTAAACATGATTTTATTGATTTAGAAAAGATTTCATTGCTTACGCTAGAAAAAATATTCTATTCGTTTGGACAGTTGGAACTGCGTCCATGACAACAGTAACTCCGTGGCGAAGATGAGCCTACTTAGCATTATAATTCACATTAAACTAAACATTTCACAGTCATGGCCCATACCATGTTCTGTTTAGTATTTACTTAGTATCTGTCTTTTTCAATTTTGTCAGTTTCCTTGTTGTCCAGCTCCTTGTGTCTTTTCACCTCTCTTTCTTTCTCTGCGCTGTTTTCCTCTCCTTTTCTTTTCTTTACTGGGGACTGATCAGCCATTAACCATGAGTGCAAAGTTTCGTTCTCTCCAAATCTATTAAAATTGATATTGGAAAAATATTCTTTTTTTTCTGATGGAGCAACAGAAAACTGACCATTTCTTGCCGCAGGGTGTAGATGTAGATGTAGATTCTGCGGATTGATATGATAGGCCGTGATCATGAGAACGGAGTCCACAGCAATGGTCTGTTACTCACAGCAACAGTCTGCTATTCATAGTAATGGGCTGCTTTATGGAAATAACAGACCTTAGAATGCTGTAATTGACCAATCAGAATTGAGCATTTGACAATGCCGTGTAATAAGCTATTATTAGCCTACTACTCCATTTGTTCATCTATTATTTATTTTTCCCTTCATTCTCCTTTTTCCATGCAGAATGGGTAACCTTATATGATGTTGACCATTATTGACATTCTGTTATTGGCATCACAATAACACTCCTAATCTGTTTCATGATTTATTTATTTATTCATTTTACCCTATTTTTCTATAAACACTCAATTTAAAGAGGTCCCTCTACAGAGCTGTATTACTCCACAAACAACTTATGGGAAGATAAAATGCAGCAAATGTACTAATTAAGTCAATTCATTAATTAGTAATAAATAAATACATTAAAAAAGATATCGTCAATCCTACAAAAGACATATTCCTATGTGCTGTCTACTTTCCCCGGAGTGACTCACCATACTATGATGAAGACGTCTTCCCCATCCTCCATGACCAGATCAGCAGCTTCCAGGCCCAGGGAAGTGTACTAATCTGTGGTGACCTGAACGCACACGCAGGCTCTTTACCTGACTACAGTACAGAACAAGGTAACGTTCATATATTTAGACAAAACTTCCCACAAAACACAACTAACCTTCCTCGTTCTAACTCTGACCTCCAGGTTACCAAGAATGGCAGAGACCTCCTGCAGCTCTGTCAAAGCCTGGGTCTGTACATTGTTAGCAGTAGGTTACTCTTTAGGAAGACATTCTTTTTGCTCACCTCTTGGCAACAGCACAGTTGATATTATGGTAAAAGATTTAGATCCTTTCTCCCTCAGTGCATTTACAGTTAAACCACTGACCCCTCTGTCTGATCACAGCCAAACTACTGTGTTTCTCAAAAGAACAGAGACAACCGCCACCACACCTCTACAGCCCAGCAAGCTGTTTAATATCAGGAGATCATACGGATGGGCCGAGAACAGCACAGAAGAGTTCCAGAAAGCAATCGGCACCCCCGAAATTCAAACACTATTAGATACCTTTCTGGTCACTACTTATGTTTACAGTAAAGAAGGCATAAATGATGGAGTTAAAGATGTCAATCACATCATCATGCAGACCGCACAAAAATCACAATTGAAATGATCTAAAAATAAACCTAAGAATCCCAAAGACGACAACTGGTTTGATGAAGAATGTAAAGATATTAGACATAAGCTTAGGAGATTATCCAATCAAAAACACAGAGATCCAGGAATATAGACATGTGCCTTTGTCACGGGTAAACGGTGTGACTTGTAAAGAGAAATTTCAAGAGCTGCCACTGAGGAATATTTCTGACCCAAACCAACATGCAGACAAGGACTTGATGAATCATAAAACAATTTATTAAAAACACAAGTTAAAAGCAGTCTCTTTAAGAAGGGGTAAAAAGAGTCTTTGAGCAGGAATAAAATATCACCAAGTCCCAGTCTCTATAATAAGGGTCCATGCAGGGCCGAGCCCAGGTAAAGCAGTCCGTCTCTAGTCTCCCGCTGCAGTCCACGCCGGCTGTTTGGAGGCTCCTTTGCTGGTGGAAGCAGAGGAGTACAGACATCAGCAGATTTGTCTGAGTTCATAAAAGGAGGGTGAATTAAGCCATACAAGCTATGGGAGGGGCCAAAATATTACTTAAAACACTGCAATCCAAATAAAACACACAATCAAGTTAAAAAAGAGCAAACAGCTAAAAGCAGGCAGGAAATAATATAAAAGGCTCTCCCTCCCAATTGAGTTTATAGCTGCTTTAAATCCTAATCCACTGCAGAAACCAACGCTGCCTCTCGCATCCAAACAACTTAAGGGGGTTGTCAAAAGAGATGAGATACCTGATCTGCTAAAACGAGCATAAAGGTAATATGAAACATTCAAATAGGTTCTGAAGTGGAAAACAAGGGACTTTCCATCGTCCGCGACAGTTAAAAGATAAAAATGGGCATTAAGGGACTCTCCGTCCGAATGAAGTAATACACAGAGATTATTATATCTAAAAGCAGTATAATGATTGTAGTTGATTTTGTATTAAGAAATGAAATGTTGTGATGAATCTAACAGTGAATGAAAAAATGATTATATGATGATATGATAACAGATTGTTTGATTGTCAATGATTATAAATGTATGAAAGCAAGCTAAAGATTAAGAAAAACAAGGTCAAAAGTAAATCATGTTGAAATGTTGGGTAAGAAGTCCGGTGACAGGTCAGGATGACCCTGACATGGCAAAATATTGCAACTTGACCGGAGACAAGGAAGCAAGGAGGGGAAGTTGTATGGCACAAACAGGATACATCTGGATCTGCCAGAGGAGATGGTTGTTTACGTAATATACAACTTGAAGCTATTCGGCACGTACGCATTATGATTGGCAAAGGATATAAAAGACGCTACACAAAGGGGATCGTGGTTAGTCCTCGGCCGACTCTCGGGTTCGGGGCATGCTGACAGATCGACCACTGCAGAGCATTGCATCTTTGAGCCAAAAACTTCAACTCAAGAGACGGAGCAGATGAACAGCCAAGACATCGCAGAGAAAGAAATTCAACAATCCACAGCTGAAAGGAGAGTGTCGTGCGGAGGGGGACTAACCATTCCCACCCAGCTGTAGGACTTCAATTGGAACTCAAGAATTTTCTTTTTGTTCATCCTGCCATCAAAGACTGAGAACTTGTTAGAGACATTTTGGACTTTGGACAAAGTCAGGAGGTTTCAACAGGAACCAACAGTTCGGCAGTCGTGGAAGGACTGGATCGGCCGTACACCACTTCCCTCTTTCTCTCCAAATTGGACATTTAATTTTTTAGCTACAGCTTTTTCGTTAAGGTTTGGGATTTAATGATTTTAGATATCAGATATGTGAGAGGTTTTTATGATATGATTTGAATAATCAACTCTGAATCAAGTAATGCTGTATGCTTGCCCTTGCCAAACTTTTGCAATAAATATATCCACTGCAGTTAAAGAGAAGTTGTGGACATTGGATTTGTATTATCTCAACCGGCAGTAATTATTAGGTGTAGTGTGTTCAACATCTTTGAAGGTTCTAATTGGTTATTCTAGCTCAAGTAAAATTAAACAGACCCTTGGGGCTTACTGTCCAAGCCACTAAATATTATCCTAGCAACCACACCAAGTGCCCTGATCAATGAGAGGAGAGCTGAACGGGCGTGGCTAGCGTGGTATCTGACTCTAGGGCTATTCAGTCAGGTGCTGTGCTAGAGCAAGCAGGGTAGGCGTCCGGAAGAAGGCAGTTAGAGGCTAGGCGTGTCTCCTCGCCACCAGCTTAATCAGTACTCTGTTTAGACCTGATAGGGTAATACCCACAGGCCAGCGGATCAGACCCTTTAAACGGAGACTGGTCCAGTTCCTCCTGTACAGGGGAAACTCGGGATCTAACAGGGTGCAATATGTTAGTGAGACTTAACTGAAGCAGGGGTGAAGCGCACGTTCACCCCTCCGCTTTCCCACGAGGCGTGTCTCACTCTCCCCTGCAGCTGCAGCGGTGTGTAGGCACAGCGTGTGCACCGGACCCTCCTTCCCTCGCCGTCTTGCGGGTGGCTCTTGTGGAGGCGGGCTGTCCTTCCAACTGTGGCGCGTTCAGATCGGGACATAGGCTAGAGATCCTTCTCCGTCCAGGTCTTTGACATGCACGCCAGCTTTATCCACACCGCTCTGCTCCACGTCTCCGTGAGCTCTGCTTTCCTCCGGCTCTCCTGCACCTGTCCTGCATTACCTGATCAGCTGTATCGGAACAGGTAGGAGACACAGGAAGCCCAGTCCACCAATCACTGCCCACCACCCACAGTGTCTTTCCAGGTCATTTAAAGAAACGGCGCGGAAGCCTAGAGAGCTTCACCCAGGTATAGCGCCGCCACCAGGACCAGCCACACACACCCTTCCACACATACACATCACCACCACCCTGTGACACCTTATTTACTGTAACACACTGAAACACTAAAAACGTACGCTCAGAATCAAAAAGGCACAGTACACACACAAACAACTGACATTAAGTGAGGAGTCCATAAACACACCAATTCTGGGAAAAATCTATAGAGTTGGCAATACAGAATGGTGACATAAGGGTCGGTCATTTAAAAACACTCCCAAACAAGATTTTACCAAACAATCCAGACTCAAATCAAAACCAAATAATAACAAAATTAAATGAATTAGAATCAGCAGTAAAAGAAAATCGGAATCCTCTGGACTCCCCCATTACTGAGCAGGAACTAAAAGAAAAACTGTGTGCACTAAAACCCAAAAAAGCCAGCGGACTTGATGGAATCACAAATGAGAGGCTTAAATACACAAGCCCAAAATTCCAATTGCCATCCTGAAACTCTTGAATTTGATTCTGAGTGTAGGTAGGTGTAGGTTACTTCCCTGACATCTGGAATCATGGTCTCATAACACCAATTTTCAAATGTGGAGATAAATTCGACCCAAATAATTTCCGTAGGCATCTGTATGAACAGTAATCTGGGGGAGGTTTTTGGTAGTATTGTAAATTCGAGACTCCTAATCTTCCTCCCCAAACACAATGTCTTGAGAAAAGTCAAACTGGATTTGTACCAATACGCAGCACTTCTGATCATATTTACACCCTAGACACCTTAATTGACAAACATGTCAACCAAAACAAGAACAAAATCTTTGCATGTTTCATAGATTTCAAAAAGGCTTTCAATTGTATTTGGCACAATAGTCAGTCTATTTTACAAAGTTATTGAATCTGGTGTAGGGGGTAAAACATATGACATAATCAAATTAGTGTACACAAACAATAAGTGCAGTATAAAAATTGGCAACAAAAGGACAACATTTTTCTCTCAAAAGCGTGGAGTGAGACAGGGATACGATTTTGCATGCATTTTCTGACAGAATGCATAAAACTCCAGCCCATCCGAACCAAATATTTCCCCAAATTTAAACAGAAACACCCTGAATTCGACCACATAAACAACATTAACAACATAAAACAAATAACCAATCCTTTTGGGAGAATATAGAGAGAGCTGCAATCTAGCAGCAGAGTATGTCTTTAACTGCTGCACTTTGAGGAACAGTGAGTGACAGTCAGCCACGGGACCAGCCCATCAGCAGCCAGCCACAGGACCAGGCCCAAGGCAAGCCTGTCAGCAGCCAGGCACAGGACAAGCCCATCAGCAGCCAGGCACAGGACAAGCACATCAGCAGCCAGTCACAGGACAAGCCTGTCAGCAGCCAGTTCCAGGACCAGTGCATCAGCAGCCAGCCCAAGGACCAGCCCCATCAGCGGCCAACTACAGGACCAGGCCCAGGGCATGCCCGTCAGCAGCCAGCCACCTGACAAGCCTGTCAGCAGCCAGCCACAGGGCAAGCCCATCAGCAGCCAGCCACAGTACAGCATGTCAGTAGCCAGCCCCAGGATCAGGCCCAGGGCAAGCCGTCAGCAGCCAACCACAGGACAAGCCCGTCAGCAGCCGGCCACAGGACAAGTCTGTTGGCAGCCAGCCACAGGACTAACTTGTCAGCATCTAGCCACAGGGCCACCCTGTCATCATACTCTGCCCCTCATGTGTTGTATGGGCTGGCATGAATAGATTATGTGTTCTATGGGGCTGATGTGTTGTGTAGACTGTAATGAATGTGTTCAATTTTAAATTGAGTTGAAAGAAATAAACATCAATAGAGATGAAAAACCTTGATTCATTTCTATTTGTTAAAGGTAAACAGTTTTCCACTCATAACTGGATTATATATTTAGGGCCCGAGCGACGACAACGTCGTCCGACGAGGACCCTCTTGAAATCGCGCTGTTTATTAGGGCCCGAGCGACGACGTAGTCATCTGACGAGGACCCTCTTGAAATCGTACTGTTTATTAGGGCCCGAGCGACGACGTAGTCGTCCGACGAGGACCCTCTTGAAATCGTACTGTTTATTAGGGCCCGAGCGACGACGCAGTCGTCCGACGAGGACCCTCTTGAAATCGCGCTGTTTATTAGGGCCCGAGCGACGACAACGTCGTCCGACGAAGACCCTCTTGAAATCGTACTGTTTATTGGGGCCCGAGCACCGTCCGGTGCGAGGACCCTATTGAAATTGCTCCGATTATTAGGGCCCGAGCACCGTCCGGTGCGAGGACCCTATTGAAACTGAAGGAATTGTTAGGGCCCGAGCGACGACGTAGTCGTCTGACGAGGACCCTCTTGAAACTGTAATGTTTATTAGGGCCCGAGCGACGACGTAGTCGTCTGAGGAGGACCCTCTTGAAATCGTACTGTTTATTAGGGCCCGAGCACCCTCGGGTGCGAGGACCCTATTGAAATTGAAGGAATTATTCAATTCCTATTATTAGGGCCCGAGCACGTCCGTGCGAGGACCCTATTGAAATTGAAGGAATTAGGGCCCGAGCGACGACAACGTCGTCCGACGAGGACCCTCTTGAAATCGTACTGTTTATTAGGGCCCGCGCACCGTCTGGTGCGAGGACCCTATTGAAATTGCTCCGATTATTAGGGCCCGAGCACCGTCCGGTGCGAGGACCCTATTGAAACAGAAGGAATTGTTAGGGCCCGAGCGACGACGTAGTCGTCTGACGAGGACCCTCTTGAAACTGTAATGTTTATTAGGGCCCGAGCGACGACGTAGTCGTCTGACGAGGACCCTCTTGAAATCGTACTGTTTATTAGGGCCCGAGCACCCTCGGGTGCGAGGACCCTATTGAAATTGAAGGAATTATTCAATTCCTATTATTAGGGCCCGAGCACGTCCGTGCGAGGACCCTATTGAAATTGAAGGAATTAGGGCCCGAGCGACGACAACGTCGTCTGACGAGGACCCTCTTGAAATCGCGCTGTTTATTAGGGCCCAAGCGACGACAACGTCGTCCGACGAGGACCCTCTTGAAATCGTACTGTTCATTGTTTATTATTCTTTACACTTTTCAAGCCCCAATTTCGCCCCTTTCCCATGCTCAAAAACTCACCAAACTTTCCAAAGTCGTCCGGCCGGATCCGAAATTCGATATTTTGGGATGTGCGCACAAGGTCGACGCGAAATGGCGAAATAGCGCCCCCTACAAACTTTCAAAAGACCCTCCGCATTGGGGTTTATTTGTCGTAGACTCACAAAATTTGGTACACCACATTATCATGCCAAGACGCACAAAAAAGTCTCTTAACGTCATGGTGAAATGTCAACAGGAAGTCGGCCATTTTGATTTGAAGGGTCAAAAAAGGGGCCGATTTTGGCCTTTTTTTGCGATTTCCATTACTTGCATTTGAATGAACTCGTCCTAGGGATTTCATCCAATTGTCTTCAAATTTGGTACACGTCATCATGATCCCATGCTGATCAAAAGTTATTAAAAGAATTTCTGTAGGTCAAAGGGCATGGCTGCTAGGGCTCGACAAACTTTGGTGACTGTTTTTGGAGCGCGCCGTTTCGCTTCGAACGGCTGTCACGCCCACAAACTCATCGTTACAGCTTCAAACTTGCTGGACATGATGAGGGCGCCGCCCTGAACGTAGTCATATATTGACTTTCCACCTAACTCTTAGCGCCCCCCGTGTGGTAACAGGAAATGACCTGTTTTTTACTTGTGTGATTTCCACACGTTGTATTTGAACGAACTCCTCCTAGGGGTCTTGTCCAATCCACTCAAATTTCTTTCACATCATCCAGAGACTATGCTGATCAAAAGTTATTAAAAGCTTTTCTCTGTGTCAATGGGCGTGGCCGCTATGGCGCCGCCATTTTTTGATGATGGAAATGACCAGTGTTTACTTTAACATGTACTGATGCCACATAGTTCACCCCATCAACTTCATTCCACTTCTAAAACATGCAGAACAAGTTGGTGAAGCTACACTATGAACGCTGTGAAGGTACGAGTAATGGCGTCTGTGTGGCGGCGTGGCGAATATCGATCTTTCGCCATGAAAGTACGTTTGCCCTTTTGATGGCTTTAATGAACTCGTATCATCATGACAATTGATATACCAGTCAAGGATGGCAACCTCTTACATGTGATAGGGGCGTCACCCATGGGCGGAGCAAAATGCCTCTATAGCGCCCCCTTGAAATTTTCAAAAACCCCTCTCCATAGGGGTTTTTTTGGAGTAGGAAGATGAAAATTGGTACACATGTGTAACTTGTCCAGACGAACAAAAAAGTCTCTTACGCCATTGGTCTACTCCAAACAGGAAGTCGGCCATTTTGATTTTCACGTGTCATTATGGCGTGATTACCACACGTTGTATTTTAACGAACTCCTCCTAGGGATTTTGTCCAATCCACTTCAAATTTCTTTCAGATCATCCTGAGACTATGCTGATCAAAAGTTATTAAAAGCTTTTTTCTATGTCGATGGGCGTGGCTGCTATGGCGCCGCCATCTTTGATCCATCGCCATGCATATTCAAGCAGCTCTCTCTCCCACATACTTATCCAAACTGCTTCAAAATGTCTGTGTGCCATCTAGACAACGTTTGTGATCAAAAGTTATCAAAAGATTTTGCTCATGTTGAAGGGTGTGGCCTTTAGTTGGCGGCGAATTTTGATGTCTCGCCATGAAACATGAAATTGCTATAACTTTTGCATAAATGCTCCAATCTGCACCAAACTTCACATGGTTGATAATAGTCCCGCCCTGAAGACGTTTCCATGCAGAAATTTTGTAATTGTCATAGCGCCCCCTGCTGGCGAGAGGAAATACCATGTTTTAGATTTTGAGGTGCTGCTCTGACCACATTGACCATATTCAACTCAAATTTGATGTTGGTCATGCTATATTGTGAGGACCATGATGTCTCATAAGACACTGCTGCCCTGATGGCGCGGCGAATGTCGATGTTTCGCCAAAACACAGGAAGTGAACATAACTTCAGTTTACTTGGTCGAATCTTCCTGAATCTTAATATGTTTGTCACTGGTCCCGCCCATGAGCATATGATATTAATTTCATAAGTGGGCGTGGCTAAACAAACTCCTCCACAAATGATCCGATTGACTTCAAAACTGGTGTGTAACATATAGACAAATGTGTGACCAAAGCTTCTTAACAGAATTGGTCAGCGTTGAACGGTGTGGGTGTGGCGTGGCATTGACTTTTGATGTCTCGCCATGAAACACGAAATTGCTATAACATGAGATTAAATGGTCCAATCTGCTCCAAACTTCACATGTATGATAAAAGTCCAGGCCTTGAACACATCTACATGACACTCACGAGTCATAGTCATAGCGCCACCTAGTGGGGAGGGGAAGTAACACTGCATTGCTTCCTACAGTGTCCGTAGGGGGTGAAAATTCAGCACCTCGTCTACCAGTTGGCCTCTGGTGACATGGTCGTGGCCACAGCAGGTCCCGAGTGGCGCGGGGTCGCAAGGGCCCGTTCAACGCTGCTTGCAGCTTTAATTATTATTATTATTATGACAAAAGTAAATTGCTTATTTCGGGGCTTTAACATATTCAAAAAGTCACCAAATTTGGCATGCGCGTCAGTCCCCGTGTAAATTTAGGTGTGATGTGGTTTTCGTCAAGGGCCGGGCCAAATGGTTAGGCCATGCCCCTTAAACAGGGGCCCGGACTGAAGGTTTCACGGATTGCCACGAAAATCGGTACACACATAGATCATGCCCAGACGCACAAAAAAGGTAAAAAAAGGTCCCAGTAGGCTAAACCCAACAGGAAGTGAGATATTTTTAATTTGGCGGCCATTTGTGGCGTTTTCCATGTTTTGTATTTTAACTAACTCCTCCTACAGGATTATTCATATTGACTTCAAAATCGCTGTGTATCATTTAGACTACTTTGTCATCAAAAGTTCTTAAAAGATCAGCTACCCGTTGAGGGGCGTATCGGCTTTTTGGCGTCGAAGTTTGATGTTTCGCCATGAAAAACGAAATTGTTATAACTGTAGCATAAATGGTCTGATCTGCACCAAACTTCACGTGTCAAAAGATTCTATAATTCTCATAGCGCCCCCTGGTGGCGACAGGAAATGACATGTTTTACTGTTTGAGGTGCTGCTCTGACCATGTTGACCATATCTGACTCAAATTTGGTCAGCAAGGCCTTAAGACCTTGGTAATGCTATATTGTGAAGATCATGACGTATCGTCAAACTGCGTTGCACGCAGAGCGCGGCAAAGTTGATGATTCGCCAAAATGCAGATATGTGGCCTTAACTTCAGTGTCCTTGGTCATATCTGCCTGAAGCTTCATAAGTGTGTTAATGGTCCAGGCCTGAACATGTGATTTGAGTTTCATGAGTGGGGCGTGGCCAAATGGCTTGGCCACGCCCTTTAAACAGCAGCCCCCGCGGCCAGTTTCACCGACATGCACGAAAATCGGCACACATATGTATCACACCCAGACGTACAAAAAAGCCTCTTGGACCCATTGGCCAAACCCAACAGGAAGTCAGCCATTTTGAATTTTGCAACAATTTTTGGCGTTTCACACGTGTTGTATTTTAACGAACTCCTCCTACAGGATTAATCCGAATAAGTAAATCACTGACTATCATCTAGACTAGTTTGTGATCAAAAGTTCTTCAAAGATTTTTCCATCGTTAAACGGTTTGGCCGTCAGGTGCCAGCAAAGTTTGATGTCTCGCCATGAAACACGAAATTGCTATAATTTTGGGATACATTGTCCAATCTTCACCAAACTTCATATGATTCATAATAGTCCTGCCCTGAACACATCTACATGACAAAGTTCTGTAATTACCATAGCGCCCCCTACTGGCGACAGGAAATGACATGTTTTAGACTTCGAGGTGCTGTTCCCAGCACGTTGACCATATCCAACTCAAATCTCGTCAGAAAGGCATTAAGATATTGGTAATGCTATATTGTGAAAACCAGGATGTTTCGTCAAATGGTGTCACCCTGACGGCGCGGCGAAGGTTGATGTTTCGCCAAAACACAGAAAGTGGCATTAACTTCAGTGTACTTGGTTCAATCTGACTGGAACTTCACATGTTTGTTAACGGTCCAGGCCTGAACATATGGTATGAGTTTCGTCAATGAGAGTGGCTGTAAGGCTTGGCCATGCCCATTAAAGTGCAATACTCCCTATAGCAAGGTTCGCCAAAATGCACGAAAATCAGTACACACATGTATCATACCCAGACGCGCAAAAAAGCCTCTTGGATGCATAGGCCAAACCCAACAGGAAGTCGGCCATTTTGAATTTTGCAGTCATTTTTGGCGTTTTCCACGTGTCATATTTTAACGAACTCCTCCTCCAGAAATGATCCGATTGACTTCAAAACTGGTTTGTGCCATCTAGATAAAGGCATGATGAAAAGTTCTTAAAACAATGGTCAACGTGGAACGGTTTAGCTGTGACGTGGCGTCGACTTTTGATGTCTCGCCATGAAACACGATATTGCTATAACATGGGATTTAATGGTAGAATCTGCTCCAGACTTCACATGTATGATAAAAGTCCAGGCCTGAACACACCCTCATGACACTCACAAGTCATAGTCATGGTGCCACCTAGTGGGGAGGGGAAGTGACAACGCATCACTTCCTACAGTGTCAGAAGGGAGTGAAAATTCAGCACCTCATCTGCCGGTCGGCCTCTGGCAACACGGCGGCGGCCGCATCAGGCCCCGAGTGGCACGGTGGTGCGAGGGCCCGTTCAACGCTGCTTGCAGCTTTAATTTAGCATTGCTCCTCCATATAGACTTACAAGAGACAGATTAAAATGTGAAACCAAAGCAACGGAAGATGAGATGTCCTGACTTTTAATTCCTGATTAAAGCCCAAACCCAAGCTGTACAGTTCTCCTCATGACAAATAAACTGAACTTCTCATGTGAAATAGGCAGCTTGCCACTCCAAAATAAAATAAGGAGTAGTGATTGTCCTCAGTCTCTCTACACACAGTCTTTAGATCTACCATGTGATTAATTGAAAGTTTGTTGGATAACACTGTATTCTCCTCTTAAAGCACAATAATGAACTGAAATTACTGGGGCCTTAAGTTAACACTTGCATCATCCCTTCATGTTGTTAAAATGCTGATGTACTTATGTCTGCTAAAACAAAATAAAGTTCATGCATGATGAAGTATAACCTAAGAGTGACTGTTGTGAAACTGTGATGATAAAGATGAAGCCTGGAGAAGTGTTAAGCTTTTCTCTCTTCATAACAGATTTTCTGTTTATCATGACACTTGATGCACCATCTTGTAGAGGGGCCCTTATTATTTCAGTTTTTCTTGTGCTCACATGTCACATTAATCTAAATTAATTTGTGCTTAATCAAATTGCCACATACTAATTACTAAATAATACACAATTATGTACAGTGAATGAGTTAATATGTGGGGTTAGGATGAGTCTAAAGCTTATTTTTGGGTTACTCAACTTGCTTTGCCCAGGAGCCACTTTTGCAAAACATCAGGAGGCCAGGGGCTACTTAATAAATTAACATTAATAATAACATAAGTTATCAGATAAAATGAATGAACATTAAAACTCACCTTTCTTTGAAATTCTTTATTTTCATATTAACTGACTTATTTACCTAACTTATTGAATAATTTAACTTGGTGCAAGAACTGACAGATAATTCAAATGTTTTTCTGTACATACAAACTAAAACTGCATTTTAGTTTTGCTTTGGTAACATTTAAAACAGGTTACATGGAGGTTACTGGAACCTCTTTCATCCTACCAGAAACAGAAAGAGCAGATGTTTAAGCTCTTTTAGTCTGTAATACACATTTAAGGGATCAGAATTATCCTCATTTCTGTGAAACTTTTGCATTCTTCAGCTAATAATTAGACTTTTCACAGCCTGTGAGGACATCATACAAATCAGTCTTCTCTCTGTTACTAACAGCATAATTTAGACCATCAGCCAAAATTGGCATATCTGTCACTCCTTCCTGGGAAAATAAGTGTCAATCGATTCATTTTCATAAGTTTTATTGACAGAGAAATTCAGAGCTATACTCCTGCATTCATTATGCAACATCTAAGACCGAATACATACAGTAAGAAAAGAGGAAAGCAATGAGATAAGTAGATTCCTGTGATTATTTACAGACATTAACATTCAGATTATTGTATGTACTGTTTACTATGTACTGTGGCAAATATTATATGAGCTGCAGTAGAAAGAGATGTAAATCTTCAGAGACAAACTAGTGATGATTACCAGCAAATAATGAGTCAAGAGAGCTTAGAATGAGTAAAATCACCTTGAAATATTTTCCCAGAAATGATCATTTTGAAAGCTGATCGAAACCAGCTGTAAAAGAAACCATAGATGAATGGATTGAGCATTGAATTTGACCATCCAAGAAACTTTAATACAAAAAATATTGTAGGTGATATATCTATCGTCTTCCAATAGTACAAGGCCCAATAAATATAGTAAGGAGTCCAACTGATCAGAAAAACTCCCATCACAATAGCCAGAGTTTTTGTGGCCTTTCTCTCCATCTTACTTTCAGACTTTGTGCTCTGACAGGTTGTGTTCTGGATGCTGCGTGCCTGTCTCTGTGCCACATCAAAATCTTTAGGTAGATGCCACACATTATGATAGCTGGGAAGTAAAAACAAAACATATCTTGAAAACCAGTAACTGACAAGCTAAGAGAAGATAAAGTCCAGCTCACCAGGATCATGATCACACTAACACGGACATTTATTTTAGTTCTGTACCTCAGAGGCTGACACACAGCATAATATCTGTCAACAGAAATAAAGCACAAGCTCAGAACAGAAGATGAGCACACATAGAGATCAAAAGCGAGTATTGTCAAACAAGATCCTGGATTAACTGGTATCACTGTAAAAAGCAACATTAAAATCCCAACAAGCAGGTCAGCTACAGCGAGAGAGAGGATGAGAAAGTTTGTAGGAGTGTGGAGCTGTTTGAAGTAAATGATGGAGGTTATTACAAGAAGGTTTCCACATATTATAAGAGATGATAAAAAGCCAAAAATAACAAATAACAAATACTTGATGGTGGTGGTGGCTGTTCTATAACAGAGACCTTTTCCCTCAAAAACATCATCAGACCTGCTGACAGAAAAGTTAGAGTCCATGTGTAAATGATCATCAATAGTGAAGTAACATTTGCATTAATATGCCTTAAATCAAGAAAATTAATAGTATGTAGTTTGCTGTAGAGAGAGATTTTCAGTTCATGTTAGTGCTCTGTGTTTTTCACACCATGCTGATTTGTTTTGTTCATCTGTACTGATGGGAGCCCTTGCTCTGTGCCACTGAGCAGTATATTCCAACAGGTTATTCTTCGGGGCTCATTAGCATATCATGGTCAAAGGCGGTCTCTTTAAAGGGGTACTCGATGCAGTAGTATTGAAGTAGTTAGTATTGAACTTTAATAAAAGATTAAAATGAAAAACCAGATCCAAGATAAGAGCCAAGATATTCTGACTATGAATTCTAAAAATGCTGGGTCATACCCATAATGTAACTCCATCCTCATCTGCTTAATCTGCAAACAAATGACAAAACTTTATACTTTTAAATTGTGTGATTGCATACACCAAAGTACAATTTTGCATACATGCAGTACAGCAAGTCTTCCCATTAACTTTGTGGGGACAGAATATCCATACTCAGGTGACCTTCATTGTCATGGTAACAAATTAAATGCTTGGTTAACGTTGTGAAACAGATGCAGTGTCAGTAGGTTTTGGTAAAAAAACTACTTGGTTAGGTTTTGAAAAAAATCATGGTTTGGGTTTAAAACCAGTACGGTAAAGAAGTGGGAAATAAATTGAATATACCACAGTCCCACTTTTTAAGATTCCTCCAGGTTCACGTTCAACAAACCTTCACATCCTGATTGCCTGAGGAATCACCTGTGAAATGAATGTTTTCCTTTGAGCTTCAAAGAATGGGAGCTGTGGCAGCAGAGCATTGGATATAAAACTTTAGAAGGGGTCTTGTATGACCTCAATCTGTGTCGAACAAGACCTTATTCAGTCTGTGCACATAATTATGCACAGGTTATGCATCCAGCATCAGGCTCTGAGAGAAGAACACATATTGTTTTCACCCCGGGTCGGACTGGTCTCGTGATCAGATGGACCTGGTCCTTGTTTCTCTGGATCCCAATAAACATACAAACACAAACACTCCAGCTGCTTCAGCAGTCATCCTGACTGATCTGTTAAAGACGATCTGACAAATGTGATCCCATCCCGTGTGCGCTTTGCAGGTCTACTGAGATTTACTGGGCTTCATGACTATAATAATAATTCCTGAAAATGGGAACTACGCTGGTGTATGATAGCAAATCCACTTGTGACACCAGCACAGTGGCTTTGTACCGGGTGTAAGATCGGGCCCCAAATGTGTCACTTTGTTAGCACGGAGATTCATTCTTCTCCACTGTAAGACTCTTCATCCTCCAACCTGAAGTCAGTGGCTTTGGGAAGTAATACAGCATCTCATACTTGAGAGGTTGACATTCAACATATGTGGCTCCCCTGAAAGGTTTGAGGAAACTTGGTGACCATTTATGGATTATACAAGCTTTGATGTTGTGTTTATGTAGAAAGAATGCAAATTTTTGCCTCATGTTACTCATGCAAGTTTGACCACGGCCCCTTCAGTGTTTAAGTACTGCAAGAAAGTACAATTTAATTATATTGTTTTCATAACCAACATATTTTTGTCATTAAGTCAAACAGCTGTGTCTGTGCACTTAGCTGTGCATTAGTGCAAACTCAGCAACTCTTCTGTGGCTAGCTGAACATTGTTGGTTTTGTCTGTGCACATCTGTAACATGCCTTAAATGGAGAAGATTAAAGGTAGCTTGTTTTATGTAAAGAGAAAGTTTCAGTTAATTAGAGACCTGTATGTCTCATTACCATGCCTACTTTGTTTGTTCTTCTGTATTGATGGAAGCACTTGGTCTCTGTGCCACTGAGCCATCACATTAGGAGACCCAGGGGGCTGCAAGGCCGGGGCTAAGCTAAGGCTAGGCTAGCGGACAATCAGAGGCGCTACAAACCATCGATTCCCTCTGTGATCATGGGGAATGTGAACTCGCTGGCCCGAACAAGATTGACGAGCTGTCCGCACTGAATAACCAGCGGATTTACCGTGAGAGCAGCTTGCTCATCTTTTATGGAGACATGGCTAACCCACCTCATACCGGACGCTAACGTGGACCTGCTGGGATTCACTGCTGTGAGAGCCGACAGAGACACTAAAGCGTGCGGGAAAAGCAAAGGTGGGGGACTCATCATATATGTTAACAACCGCTGGTGTAACCCAGGACATATCTCCGTAAAGACAGTCTTGTGTTGCCAGGACCTTGAGCTACTAGCCATTAGCCTGCGGCCATATTATCTGCCGAGGGAGCTTAGTCATGTGATCACCATCTGTGTTTACATCCCTCCAAGAGCGGATGCAGCCATTGCATGTGAGAAGATTCACTCCGTCACAGCAAGGCTGCAGACACAGCACCCTGAGGCATTTATGATTTCTGGGGATTTTAATCATGCAACTTTGGACTCTACTTTGGCTGCTTTCCACCAGGTTGTGGGACTGTCCAACAAGAAATAACAGGACAATTGACTTGCTGTATGTTAATGTGAGGGATGCATACAGAGTCACACACCCCTCCCCCTCTAGGGAAGTCTGACCACAACCTGCTCCACTTACAGCCACAGTACATCCCCCTGTCCAAAGGCAGCTTGTAACCACTCGCTCCATCAGGAGGTGGTCCCCTGAAATGGAAGGTGCCCTGAGAGACTGCTACAACACCACAGTCTGGGATGAGCTGATCAACCCACACGGTGAGGACATAGAGGGGCTGACACACTGTCTGACGGATTACCTAAACTTCAGGAATATTAAATCGAAAGCAACTGGACTTGTTCAAAAATCTTTTCTGAAGACGTTTCGCCTCTCATCCAAGAAGCTTCATCAGTTCATGCTGTCAGACTAGTCTGAGCTAGTCTAACTAAATGGTGGGAACCCAGGTATTTAACCTCTAAGGATGTGTTCAAATTCATCAGTGCTCTATTGTTCTAGCGACAGTCGTTAGGAGTCGTTAGTCCTGGGAGTCACCCGAAACCGAGAGTGATGGTCGTTAGGTCACATGAATATGAAGTACTGCTGTTTTTGGAAGCCATGTTGTTGAATCTCCTGGGCAAAGATGAAATAACAGCATTGTAAATAGGAGAGAGGTTGTGTCTCAGGCCTCTCCTCTGTTGAGAGTGGGTTTCTCCATTTTAACATAGATTGCTTCCTTAACTCCTCTCTCAAACCATCTGTTCTCCCTGTCTAGAATGTGGACATTGTTGTCCTCAAAGGAGTGTGCTTTCTCCTTAAGGTGTAAATAGACAGCTGAGTCCAGGCCTGAAGAGTTAGGTCTCCTGTGTTGAGCCATGCGTCTGTTCAGTGGTTGTTTGGTTTCTCCTATGTATAGGTCATTGCAGTCCTCGTTGCATTGGACAGCATACACCAAGTTGCTCTTTTGTGTATGTGGGTGTGCAGTCTTTAGGATGTACCAGTTTCTGTCTGAGTGTGTTGCTGGGTTTGAAATACACTGGGATGTGATGCTTGTTGAACACCCTCCTGAGTTTTTCAGATATCCCAGACACCTACGGGATCACTATGTTGTTCGCTTGTTTTTCTTTTTCATCCCCCTCAGAGTTGGTGTTCTTTCTGGCACGTGTGGCCCAACTGGGGTAGCCACAAGTTTTGAGGGCTTCCCTCAGGTGTTTGTGCTCTTTCTTTCTGGCCTGAGTGCTGGTTGGTACATTATGAGCCCTGTGTTGCAGAGTTCTGATAACACCTAGCTTATGTTCCAGAGGGTGGTGTGAGGTCAAAGAGTAGGTATTGGTCTGTGTGAGTGGGCTTCCTATATACCCCAATGTGGAGGTTTCTGTCCTTACCAATGTGAACTTCACAGTCCAAGAAAGGCAGGCAGTTATCCTTGACACCTTCTCTAGTGAATTTGATGTTTTTATCCACTGAGTTGATGTGTTCTGTAAAGGATTGCACTTCTTGGGCTTGGATTTTAACCCATGTGTTGTCCACATACCTGAACCAATGGCTAGGTGGTGTTCCTCTGAAGGATTTTAGAGCTTTGCATTCTATCTCCTCCATGTATAGATTAGCCACAATGGGAGATACTGGTGAGCCCATGGCACAGCCATGTTTCTGTCTGTAGAATTTGCTGTTGACTTGGAAGTATGTGGTGTTTAGGCAGAGGTCAAGTAGTTGGCATATCTGGTCCAGGTTAAGAAGATTGGTTCTGTTGTGGAGGGTGTTGTCCTGTAACAGACGTTGTCTCACAGTTTCCACTGCCTCCCTGGTTGGAATACAAGTGAACAAAGAGGTTCACATCATAGGAGACCATCGTTTCCTCTGGATCCAGTTTTAGACCTCAAGCTTTGTTCACAAAGTCAATGGAGTTTTGGATGTGGTGTTGGGTTTGCCCACCAAGGAGGGTAGGATCTTGGCTATGTGTTTGGAGATGTTGTAGGTAACCGAGTAATACTGCTGACGATGGGCCTGAGAGGGGCCCCTTCTTTGTGGATCTTGGGTAGACCATATAAGCATTGGATGGCTTCTTGTGGGTACAGATGAAGGTATTGTGCCCGGTCAATGGCCCCTTCTTTTGTAGCTTTTGTAAGCATTATTGCCTGTCTTTTGTAAGTGCAGGATGGGTCTCGTTTCAGAGTTTCATATGTGTTATTATCACTGAGTAATGTGGAGATCTTGGCGTGATAGTCAGTTGTGTTGAGGATTACCGTGCATCTCCCCTTGTCTGCAGAAGGATGGTGATGTTTTGGTCCTTGCTCAGAGAAAAAAAACAAATCACAGACATTACCTTAACTTCTGTGCAGACGTGGTCTCCCCTACCAAGACTGTCCGCTGTTACCCTAATAACAAACCATGGGTAACGCGGGAAGTCAAAGCTGTCAACCTGCTCAACAGGAAGAAGGCCGCCTTCAGGAGCAGAGACAAGGAGGCGATGAAGGCAGCACAGCAGGAGGTGAAACACTGCGTGAAGGAAGCAAAGGACAGCTACAGGAGAAAAGTGGAGCATGCAGCTGAAAGAAAACAACATGAGGGAGGTCTGGGAAGGTGTGAAAACCATCACAGGCCATAACACAAAGACCAGAGTCATAGGGGGGGACAATGGAGAAGGCGAACGAAACTTAACAACCTCTTCAACCGGTTCAAACCAGCCCATGCGCAGTTCCAGTTCCTAAGAAGAACCGGCCCAGCGAGCTGAATGACTTCCGACCAGTGGCACTCACTTCACACCTGATGAAGACGCTGGAGCGGCTCTTCCTCAGCCTCCTCAGACCCCAGGTGCAACACGCCCAGGACTGTCTGCAGTTTGCATACCAGGCAGGCGTTGGTGTGGAGGATGCCATCCTCTACCTGCTACACCGAGCCTACTCGCACCTGGATAAGGGAAGCGGCATGGTAAGAATTCTCTTCCTGGACTTCTCGAGTACCTTTAACACCATCTAGCCCCTTGTGCTTCAAGACAAACTGAACAGGATGCGAGTGGACCCCTGCCTGGTCACTTGGATCTCCAGCTACCTCACCGACAGGCCGCAGTATGTCAGGCTGAGGGACACCACGTCTGACTCTGTGATCAGCAGCACCAGAGCACCCCAGGGCATGGTGCTGGCCCCTCTTCTCTTCACCCTGTACACCTCGGACTTCTGCTACAACTCTGAGCTGTGTCACATCCAGAAGTTCGCCGATGACACAGCCATCGTTGGATGCATCAGGGACGACAGAGAGGAGGATTACAGGAGCCTAGTGAGGGACTTTGCTGTCTGGTGCCACACAAACCATCGAAAGCTCAACACCTCGAAGACAAAGGAGCTGGTCATTGACTTTGGGAAGTCCAGACCAAGACCGTGACCAGTTCTGATCGAGGGAGTTGAGGGGAGGCTGTGGATTCCTACAAGTACTTCGGGCTGTGGCTGGACAGCAAAACCGGACTGGCCATCCCACACCAACCACCTGTACAGGAAGGGACAGAGCAGGCTGTACTTCCTGAGGAGGCCGCAGTCATTTAACATCTGCAGGAAAACTCCTGCGGATGTTTTACCAGTCCATGGTAGCCAGCGTCCTCTTTTACACACGTGGTGTGCTGGGGGGGCAGCACATCCAAGAAGGACACATCCAGGCTGGACAAACTGATCAGGCGGGGCCGGCTCTGTGGTTGGCATGAAGCTGGACTCTCTGGTGACATTGGCAGAGAAGAGAACACTGGACAAACTGTGGATATTATGGATGATGCCAGTCACCCTCTGCACACCGTCATCAGCAACCAGACGAGCCTGTTCAGCCAAAGACTGCTCCTTCCCAAGTGCAGGACTAACAGACTTGAAAAAAGTCCTTTGTCCCTCAGGCCATCAGGACTGTACAACTCCTCACTCGGGGGGAGGAGGAGTAACAGGAAGACAGAGGACGGGAAGGAGCAGTAGCCAGTCATAGCCAGTAGCCAGTGGCGAGCAGTAACCAGTAGCCAGTAGCCACTACAATAAGGAACATAATAAGGAATTACTTATTTATTCTCTGTATATCTTATGTTTATATTATATGCAAATTGTTGTTTTTTTTTACTTTTTACTTTTTTGATACCCTGTGTGCTTTTTACCCTGTGTGCTGCTATCCAATGCTGCTGGAATCTTCATTTCCCTGAGGGAGTCTTCCCAAAGGATTAGTAAAGTTCTATCTAATCTAATCTAATCTAATCTAATCTAATCTAATCATTAGTGTTATTAGTCTGAGCGTATTAAACATAGTGTGGCATTTTATTTAACACTTAGAACTGCCAAGATGGTCTGACAGACTGTTTGGTCTTTATTATCCAAATTAACTCTGTTTTTAAAAGAACTACAAGCCTCTCATTCTATGACTATGAAAAAAAAAATGTTGACAAAAAAATAAATAGATAAAAAGCTGACTGGTAAATTGACATGAGACATTGAAATCTTTGTTGATCCTGCTCTGGATTGTGATATTTTGTTTATTTGTCATCATTTCTGGTATTTTCATTAAACAAAATCCATTCTTTGTTGATGACATTACATATAACGTCTGGCAGACCTTTCCAGCGCTCGGAGGGGGTGCTAGAATGTTGGCAGTCCTAGTGTTAAGGCAATATGATGGGTAACTCATTGTGTATGTGCAAATTTCCCATACCCATGTGTGATTTCTGATGACCTCTTTTACATTAATCAGTGCAACCTCAAGCAATTTTGAAATTTTTGAACACAATCAACACAGACTTAAAACCCTCAACATAGAGGCAATGAAACTCTGCTTTCCATCTGCTATCGACTTTTAACCATCCATCTATTTTCTGAGCCCTTATCAAGAGTCAGGGTTAAGGAAGGCAGGCAAAGCAAGGTGGTCTAGATGTACCTCTCCCCAGCAAGGCTTTCCAGCTCTTCTTAAGGGGTTCCAAGGCAACCCCAGGCCAGATGAAACAAATAATCTCTCTAGTGTGTTATGGGTCTACCCTGCAGTCTCTCACCAGTTGAACATGCCGAAAAAAATAGATCATTTGATCACAAAGTGAGCCCAGCCATCCCACAGAACTCATTTTGGCTGCTTGGATCTGGAATACTATTCTTCCAGTCACTACCAAAGCTCATGACCATAGGTGATGGCAGGAAAGTCGCAGGTCAAAATTAAAACCCACTGAAAAAGTATCTGACTTCTTGCCAAGAATAGAGACGCAGTCTCCTTAGACAAGGACCTCACTTTGGTTACGTTGCATATAAGGACAGAATGGCTTACAGCAACAGTACAGGTACACCATACTCTTGTAGTACAGGAATCCCCATGGTTCTTCTCCAAGTCCACACTGGATGGACATGACCACCAAATAATCCTGTAATGTCCAGAGCCTTACGCATCTCAGAGTAAATCTCATCCACACCTGGCACCTTGTTCATCCAGCACTCTTTCAACTACTCAACAGGATCCCCAATGAGGGTCGACAGTTCTCCCTCCCTGCTGATCACAGCCTGACTCAAGCCCTGCTTTTGGTTCCTGAGTAATTTAACACTTTGATAGAACTTCCTTACGGTGAGTTGAAAGTCTTTTTCTATTGCCTTACCGGACTCTTCCCACATCTAGGTTTTTGCTTTGGTGATAACCAAAGCTACAGCTCTCTGGCCTCCCAGTACCCATCTCCAACAAACCCCTGGTTCCAACGAAGCCCATAAGGTCCTCCTTCACAATATGTAAAGTTGGGTGTGTGCTATTCTAATCCAATACCCTTTATACTGAATTTAGCCAACTTCCCCTCAGGGTCCTTTGACCCCCTGTGTATGCACTGAAAAAAAATACACTGATGTTTCAACACATCCCTGGCTCTGTAAGTAGTATATGAACATAGTGTCTCAGACCAAACCACACAACACTATTCCATCCAATCAGCAACAGTGACAGGGGAGGAGGAGAGGAGATGAGCAAAGCAACTATTCACCTTGTATGTTTATTTACCTGAAAAAAGGAGGAAGCCATGAACAAAAGAGCAACAGGCAAAATGCCAGTGAGCACCTGTGTTGGAGCCTCAGACAGCACTCACCAGAGAAGCCAGTTCTTTCTGTTTTGTTCCCCCTGTCTCTCTTCTTTCCCTCTCCTCTCTGTACATTCAGGAAAATACAATATCTTAGTGAGTTTTTTCTTAAAGTTGTTTTTAAGGACAGTCCTAAGAAAGTGTAAATCAGGTTCATGAAGGTGTTCTTGGACTGCAGAATTGTTCATATCTGTGATCTTAAATTATGAATACCATTGCCTTCATAAGTGCCAGTTCTTCCTAATTAGCACAGGAAACGCCCCACCAATGCCCAAATAAGGGCATGAGACTGCAGGGCCATGCCACCACAGAGATCACACACAGACAAGGTCAGAGAGAAGACAAGAATCCCAAATGAAAACTAAAGTTGTGTTAGAGCGGTGTCAATGGTTTTATCTCCTCAGCCATCTCAGAATCATAAGGTAAGTTGTTTTTTTTTTCCAGAATTAATACAATTTGATGGTACATTTTATCTAAAAGCTCTGAAACCATGAAACATGCTAACACATTTAAATACAAGTGTGTAAAACTGAAAGGCATGTGATTATTTTACTGAATATGTGTCCTCTTCTTCAACATGTCCATTTGTTTAAAAAGTGTTATTAAATTGCTTAGATCGTACTCAAACTGTAAACATTTGCAAACACTGCATAATTTAAAATACAAAAAGTAAAGAAGCAAAGGCTAAGATATTCAGACTTTTGTGTCATAGTTCAGGCCAAGCTCTACAAATGCTGAACCTTTCGATTCCCATTATACAACTGAGTCATATCTTCATGTCTCAAAACCCAAACCCAAGCACATATAATCCTGTACGCGGGGACAGAGATGTTACACGGAGCAGTTGGAAGAAGGGAGGAGGGATTGCACTGTATGTGAGTGAGAGGTGGTGTAATCTGGGACATGTTCATGTGAAGGAGCCTTTCTGTAGCCCAGACATTGAACTGCTTGCTGTGGAATGCGTCTGTACTATCTGCCAAGGGAGTTAATGTGCACCATTGTTACCACTGTTTACATTCCTCCATCAGCTGATGCAGCAGTAGCAAGTGACGTCATTAACTCCACAGTCGCAAGACTTCAAACTCAGCATCCAAATGCTTTTGTGGTTATTAGCGGGGATTTCAACCATGCCACACTGAACAAAACACTGACAACATTTTATATCAGTATGTTGACTGCCCCACTAGAGACAATAGAACACTGGATCTCCTCTATGCAAATGCAAAGGACGCATACAGTGTCACAGCCCCTGGACTGGAATGAAAGAGATCACTGGGTTTAGGGAGAAAGACAAACAGAGAAAGGGCAAATGAGCTGAGCTGTTTCTTCAGTAGATTTAGTTCAAAGCCCCCTGCTGCTGCTCCTCCACCATCCACACACACCCAGACCTCCACACACCCTCTCCCCCCTCAATGCTCCCCAACCCCTCAAACCCTCCTGTGAGCTCACTGGATACAAACACACCACCTCTGCAGCACCTTTCCTGCTCCACAGAGTCAACAACATGCACCCTCCCCCGCCTGACTGAGTACAGGCCAAGTTTAGGAGACAGCTGGAGAGGCTCCCCAACTCCCCTAGGCTGCAGGCCCTGATTGTATCAGCCCAAGAGATTCTGAGGACCTGTGCAAGCCAGCTGTCTTCTGTTCTGCAACATCTCTTCAACCTGAGGCTGAGCCAGGAGAGAATACCAGTGCTGTGGAAGACCTCCTGCCTTGTTCCAGTCCCCAAGAAGTCAACATCATCTGGCCTCAATGACTACCAACCAGTTTCTCTCACATCTCTCATGATGAAGGTGCTGAAGAGGCTGGTCTTGGCCCACCTGAGACCACAGCTGAAATCATCGCTGGTCCCTCTGCAGTTCGCCTACCAGTCTCATCTGGGAGTGGACAATGCCGTCATCTACCTGCTGCAGCTCACTCACTCACACCTAGATGGTTCTCTCGGCAGCACTGTGAAAATCACATTCTTTGATTTCTCCAGTGCTTTCAACACCATCCCAAACACACCTCTGCCTTCAGTGCTCCTTCAGAATCACTGCACCTACATTCATGACATGCTTTGCTAAGTTAATGACAGTAACAGCTGAGCAATATGGCTGAATCCAGAGCATCTTAGGCCCGAAGTTCAAAACTAAAATGTAGTTGCAGTTTGTAAATGCAGCACAGATTTTTCTGTCAATTATTGCACCAAATTAATTTAGTTAATGTAAAATAACTATTTACACATGAGCCTAGCCTGCCATCTATACATGCTTTCCCGATCTATCTCCTCGTTTGAAAATCTTTTCTCTTTCTTTCTGTTTGTAAATCCATCGGGATCCTGCCAACTCTTGCACTCTAGGTGTACCTGCTTCCAGAAAGTGATGACAGCTGACTTTCTGAGTGGCTGATTGCTGAGTGCACACCCATGAATTGATCAAGACACTTGTGCACAGCTGACATGTGTGGTCCCGCTGCGAGTTGTGGGGGACATGGGGCGGGACAAGTAGGATACTCCTGCACCCCTGGCGCAAGAGGGCAACGGTGGATTTGGACATTGCTTGAATCAATTAAAACCATTGCACCTTTGCACATTGAACTTGTGCTTTAGATCAGCATAAGTTAGGGCCCTGATAATATGTCTGTTTTGGAATCACTGGGACTTTCCACAGTTTGAAGCAGACACACCAAATGTTATTTTTCAAGGCAGCACTGTGAGAGCCTCTGTTAACAAAGTAAGCAAGTCTACTTAGCACCTGCAGTTAGAACACAAAGTCAGCCAGCTAAGTTAGTTTCACAGCTTTACAGGAGCAACAGCCAAGTTAGCACCAGAACTGCTAACTCTGCGACAGCAGGAAAGGATGATGGCTTCCCTCCTGCTTGCAACCACACTAAACACAGCAAAGAAAGACTTTTCCTTCAACATTGGATTACACCTTTCTCCAGCCTGGCTTTTCCTTCACAGCAACAGAACGCCAGCTTACAAGCACCTCAAAGCAACTGCTCTTTCCCCAAGACTGGGTAACATACTGGGCACAACACAATAACAGTGTACATGGCTAAGCATAGAAGTGCTAAACTTTGTAAATGTGCTTGTACCAACTTGTTGTTGACTTAAGTATTGTTACGATCTATGTCAGTCACTGAGGCAGCCATTCTCCTCTGTTTCACAACCAAGTGCCAAACTGATAGTTTAATATATTTTGAGACTGTTTATCTTCCTTTGAAGAGTGATGCCCTTGTGGAGGATTTAATGAAAATTAATCTATTTTTGATCATTATTGATAGCTCATTTCAACCTGAGCCGCCTCAAGATATCTGAGCCCCATAACCTAAGAATGAGTCCATTTCAGCTGTTTGTATTAATGATATCATCCGTTACTAAAGCACATGACTCTAGGTGACAATTGAAAGTAGGACTTGTGTTGATAAGTATGTGTGTACTTGTTTTTGTTAAGGTAATTATGTATTTCCATGTTTTGAACAATGTGTGATGTTTGTGTGATGTTATATTGTGTTGAAATAAATTATCAAAATGTTTAGTCTCCTTGATGCTTGTTCTGACACATTCGGAGTCATCAGTTAGTAGTATTTAGAATTTAACAAGTGGCTCATGTCATGACCAGAAAATATATATTAAATGGAGAAGATTAGCAATAGCTTGTTTTATGTAGACAGAAAATTTCAGTTAATTTAAGAGCTCTGTATGTTTCATAATATACCTCATTGGTTTGCTCATCTGTCTTGATGGAAGCCCTTCGTCTCTGTGCCCCTGAACCATGGCATTAGACTTATTACTCTGGGCTCATTTACACAGTGTGGCATTAAATTTAAGTTAATATGATGAGCAAATCTTTGTGAATGTGTGTTCATATTTAATCTCCGATCTACGATTTCAAATTATCTCGTTTAAATTAACCACTAAAACCTCAAGTAATTAGCAGACTGATCACGACACGATCAACAATCGACTTAATACCTTCAACAGAAAAGCAATGAAACTGTTTTTCCATCTGCTATCAGTTTCTATCCATCTACTTTCTGCACCCTTGTTGAGAGTCAGGGTTAAGCAAGGTAATCTAGGGTAGCTCCTCCTACAGGGTCCAAAGGCATTCCCAAGCCTGATGAGACAAATAATCTCTCCAGTGTGTTCTGAGTCTACCCTGTAGTCTCCTACCAGTTGGACGTGCCCAGAAAACCTTAATTCGCTGCTCTGATCACAAAGTAGCAGCAGCTCAACTCCAAGACTCTCACACATATCTCAGATCCAAAACATACATCTATTGAAGGGAAAGCCCAGCCACCCAACACAACTCATTTTGGACGCTTGTATCTGGGATCTTATTCTTCTTGTCACTACCCCAAGCACAGGTGAGGATTTTAAAGAAGACCTAATGGTGAATCGGAAGCTTTGCCCTCTGGCTCAGTTACCTGTTCACCACAACAGTCCAGTGCAACTTCTGCATTACAGCTGACGCTGCACCAATCCTTTTCATGAGTAACACAAATAGAACTGGTGAACTGCTTATTTGACGACGCCCCAAGAATAAAGACATAGTCTCCTTAGACAAGGACCTCACTCAGGTCACTTCGCACATAAGGACAGGATGACTTGTAGCAACAGCCAGGGTACACCATACTCCTGTAGTACCATCTACAGTAATGTCCATCAACAGGAAATTAAGCGAATATCTGCTCATGGTCCTCTGGCTCCCTGTTCTGTGTGTGCACTGAAAAAAACACCAATGTTTCTCCACAGCCTTGGCTCTGTAAATGGGATATAAGCATAGTGGCTTGGGCCGAGCCACACAACAATATTCCAGCCAATCAGCAACAGGTGACGCTTGTGCTCATGCGCTGGCTCAGTTACCTGTTGACCACAACGGTCCAGTGCAACTTCTGCATTACAGCTGATGCTGCACCAGTCCTAGTCATGAGTAACAAAAACAGAATTAGTGAACTAGTAACTGAGCCAGCGCATGAGTCACCTGTTGCTGATTGGCTGGAATAGTGTTGTGTGGCTCAGCCCAAGCCGAGGCCAGTCTTAGTTCAGTCCAAAAGGACTTTAACACTATCAAAGCCTTGGCAAAAACTGAGCAACAGAGACAGGACAAGGACAACAGTGATGAGAAGAGCAGCACCAACCACACAGAACAACCATCAGGAGAGGAAGAAGAAGAGAAGCAGCCTTCTGGAGACTGTTCATTGCACTGCAGCCAACTGGAGAACAGAGTGTCCCAGATGAGAGAGAGTCTGGCCCTACAGGAGGTAGAACTGGTGGAACTGAAAGAGCTGCTGCATAGTCAAGTGAAGAATGAGCTGAAGGCCTTCCTGCAGAAGCTAAGAGAAGAAGTCCAGGAGCTTTCTTTCTTTCACCTTTATTTATTCAGGGAAGGCCAATTGAGAGCAAGCTCTCGTTTCCAATGACGCCCTGATTACAGCACAATACAATTCAATACACATCACAATACATATCCATATACACTCAACAGAAGCACATGATGAATTCAACAAGCACATGTACATTCAGAAATCATGAGATCAACAAGAATGCATTTGAAATGATTAAAAGGAATCAGTGTATCTAACTGAAGCTGAGACAGCAGATTATTCCATTTAAAAGGAGCGAAATAACCAAAAGCGAATTTCCTATGTCCGTTTTAACAGCTGGGATATTAAGAGCCAGTGGATTTTGTGCACGAGTGGGGTAGCTAAGAGATCTGAAGCTCAGTAGGCTCGATAAGTATAGAGGAAGTTTTTTAAGTAGTGCCTTATAAATAAACAATATACAGTGTTGCTCCCTTCTCAGAGCCAGGGAAGTCCAACCAACATTCTGATAGAGATGGCAGTGATGGGTCATGAACCCATCTCCAGTAATAAATCTAATAGCAGAATGATAAATTGTATTGAGTGGTTTAAGAACAGAGGGAGAAGCATGCATGTAGATAATGTCACCATAGTCTAAAACCGATAGAAATGTAGCAAGTACTATCTGCCTCCTACAGTGCCAAGGAAGACAGGATTTATTTCTATAAAAGAATGCCAATAAAGGCTTCAGCTTCTTTAAAAGTTATGCAACATGAAAATTAAAAGACAATTTATCGTCCATCCAAATACCCAAGTACTTATAGCAAGAAACCCTTTTCAAGGGAGTCCCATCTGCTGTGGCAAGGGTAAACTTATTTAAGTCAACAGTACGTTTTTTTGTAAAAATCATGTACTTTGACTTTCCTAGATTTAAAACCAATTTAAGATTAGACAGAGTTCTTTGAATAATGCAGAAATCATCTTGAAGATTATTTAGAGCTTGTTCAACAGAAGGAGCAAAAGAATATATGATTGAATCATCAGCATAAAGATGAATTAAGCTATTTGTGATACCATAATTAAAATCATTGATGTAAATAGAAAAAAGCAGAGGTCCTAAGACCGAACCTGCGGTACCCCTTTGTATATGTTTAAAAATTCTGATACGAAACCATCACCAATCACAGCTTGGGATCGATCAGATAAATAATTCTCAACCCATTTACAAGAGTTATAATCAAACCCAATATCATGCAAACGCTCAAGAAGGATGGAATGGTCGACCGAGTCAAAAGCCTTAGAGAGGTCGATAAAAAGGGCAACACAATCAAGTTTGCTGTCTAATGCTTGCGCGATATCATTCACAACCTTAGCAGTAGCAGTCACAGTGCTATGCCCAGGTCTAAAACCAGAATGATAAATATTTAAAACTGAGAATTCAGATAAAAAAGATCTAATTTGGTTGCTTATCAAGCGTTCTAAAATTTTCGTTAAGCAGGGTAATTTCGAGATCGGACGGTAATTATTCAGTTCATTTGCGGGGCCACCTTTGTGCAGAGGAGTTACAAATGCTGATTTCCATATATTAGGAATACAGCCAGTTAAAAGAGTCAGATTAAAAACGTGCAAAAGGATGTCAACAATAAAGGGTGCAGCTAGTATCAGAAGTCTAGTGTTCAACTGATCAGCCACAGTAGGCTTCCTAGGATCAAGACTGTAAAGAGCACTGAGAACTTCGGATCTAGTAAAGGGCCTAAAAGAAAAGCTATGAGGACTAGTATTTGCAAGAGTAGGGTTAAAGTTACTGACCGGACTAGTAGTGTGAGAGATATCACCTGCAGCAATAAAATGTCTGTTAAAAAGATCACATTGTTCATTTTTATCAGAGATGGAGATGGAGCCCTGTGAAATCTGAGTGGGTAAAGATGAGGTCGGCCTATTTGAGAGCGTTTTGATTGTTCTCCAGAACTTAGATGGGTTACCAGAACAATCTGATAAGGATGTGACATAGTAATTAGATTTAGCATTACGTATAGATACAAGACATTTATTACGAAGATGACGAAAATATTTCCAGTCACTAATTGAGCCTGAGGCACGAGCCTTGTTCCAAGCAGTGTCCCTAGCATGTAACAAATCAGCAATTTCCTGTGAGAACCAGGGATTGCATCTGTTCTTTATTCTCAATGTCTTAAAAGGGGCATGTCTATCTGCTACTGAATTAAAAGCTTTAATAAAATTATTTAAAGCTAGGGTAGGATCAGAAATGTCAGTTATGGAAGATGTATCGAGAGAAGAAATATCATTTAAAAAATCCTGCTCCACAAACTTTTTAAAATTCCTCTTAACAATTAAACGAGGCTTTGATTTTACTTGTTTAACGTCTCTGATACAAGCAATTGGACAATGGTCACTAAAATCAAGCGGGAGAACCCCAGAGGATTTAAAATTATGTGGCCTATTTGTTAATATAAGATCCAATAATGTAGATTTCCTGAGATTTGTTGGGTCGGGTCTTGTAGGAGCAGATATCAGTTGAGAGAGATTTAAGTCAGTGCACAGATCTTTTAGACCATCAGATGCATTACTAAGCCAATCAAGGTTTAGGTCACCCATTAATATGACTTTGAAGGAAAGGCAAGAAGAGATCAGATGAGCTAAATCAGAAATGGCAGTTGATGGCGCTGACGGGGGACGATAAACACCCAAGACAGTGATTTTTCCACTGTTAGCACTGTTACCTAAGGAGACACTTAAGGCCTTTAAAGCATTTTGGGATGGCCACAGAGCCAACAACAGTTACAGAAAAACTTTTCTTAACAAAAATGGCCACACCACCACCTCTTGTAGGTCTGCATCTATCAGTTCTGAAAACATTATAACCATCTAAAGCAATATCATTATCACACACTTGATCAGTTAGCCAGGTTTCAGTGAATACAAAAATATCTGCGTTTGTTTGTAGAGCCCAGATGTTAATGTAGTCCATCTTAGAAATCAGACTGCGTACATTGATATGAATAAAACTCAATCCATTTTGCATCCTAAAATCTGCCTGAGATTTAAGGACAGATTTAGAAAATATCTGCTGTGAATCAGAGCACTGTTTAGTTATTGTTTTAATCTTAATTAAATTAGAAGGGTTTCTGAATGGGATCTGGTTCATTTGATTACCAAACTTAGCCCTCAAATTTGGAATAACATACATAGACAGAGGGGTAAAAACAAGCTCAGGCCTTTCAGAGATCCTCACAGGAATGAAGGAGTCAGACATGGGGAGAGCTCCACCATTTGTAACAGCAGTTGTAACAGCAGCAACAAGACCCGCACTGTCAGGGACAAGGCTGTGAGGTGAGCAGATTGTGGACTGGGCAGGGTCTTGCTGAAAATAGCATCATTGTGAACTAAAGGCAATGAAGTTTATAAAGTTGCGAGTCAACTTATCAGCTCCCATCTTGTTCAAATGTAGACCATCAGATTTGAAAAAGTCACGCTCAGTCCAAAAATAATCAAAGTTGCTTATGAAGCCAAGTCCAGTGGCAGTGGCAAAGTTACGCATCCAGAGATGTAGACTATAAAGACGGCTGAAACACTCTGAGCTTTTTGACAGTGTGGGAATTGGGCCTGACAAAACACAAATCCTCCCAAGACTTTCAACTGTGTTGACTAGTGATTCCAGATCGTGATGGAGTTTAACAGACTGTCGGGACATAACATCATTTGTTCCCGTGTGTAACAGGACATGATGAACAGAGGGATGGAGATCAATAATGGTAGGAATGAGCTCTATAAAGTCAGTGGTTTTTCCACCGGAGAGACAGTAAGTGATGGAGCCTGGGAGATGCACATTTCTAATAATTGAGTCACCAATTACAAGAATTTCAGGAGGTTGATTTTTACAGCCTTTATCATACACAGACAATCTAGGCGAAAGGGATACATCGGTGATGACTGGGACATCCAGAGTAGTAGAAGAAGAGTTAGAGTCACCTGCACAGATGACATCATCACTCCCCCTCACGGTGACCGTCTCCACGATTGCCGGAGGGAGCGAGGACTGTGGGGCAGGGAGAGGAGGCCAGGATTCAGCGTCGGATACTGGTGGAGGTGGTGAACATCTAGCCCATTTACAATGGGACATCGGTGGAGTAGTTGGAGGAATACAACGCTTTCTGTTCCGGGTGTGAAGCGCGGCTGGAAGCTCCGGCGTAGTGTTTGAGCATGTAGCTGGTAGCGTTAGCTCAGCTAGTGGGGTGAAGAAGTTTGAAAGTGGAATGGGACCATCATCATCTTCTGTATCAGACGTAAACAGGGGGAGAGAAACCCGTTTCCGCGTCTTATCAACAGACATCCAGGAGAGAGAGTGAGCGTCCGATGTGCTGGGGACAACAGGGTTGACAGATGCAGCCGGGACATCCGTAGCCAGGAGCCGCTGATTCAAGGGATGACAACCGGGAGCAGAGCGCAGACTGCCGCTGCAGAAGATCCTCAATGAGCTGCTCAATGGACCTGAGCTCAGTCTTCAGCTCAACGACCTCAGCAGACGGGGCCATCAGAGAAGCTGGTGAATGACATTCTTGGTGAGTGAGCTGTGATCCAGGCATCTGAGCTTGGAGTCAGGCCCGACTGGTGAGTCCACTTCAGGCTGTGAGTGGCGTTTGACACCGCAGATGATTATGAGATGAGGTCCAGAAGGAGGAGGCAACTGTGCCAAACTCCAAAAGTGTTTAAAAAATACTGTGAGCTCGCTGGTTTGTAGAAACAAATGTGTTGTATTGCAGCTCGTTCGCACAAACAAACGTTTTTACGAGCTGTGGCAGGACAGAGAGGATCTGAAGAGAAAACTCACTGCTGAAAGAGAGGAGCTGCAACAGGACAGACGGGCTGTGGGGAGAGAAATCACTGCTGTGAGAGAAGAGCTGCACCTGAGAGAGCAAACCATCCTCAGCCCAAAGGAGCAGCTCCAGGGTCTCAGAGCCAACCAACAGCAACTCTCCATCTCTACCAACAGCCCCCTCACCCTGAACCACAGCCCTCCACCTCCACCCAGACCGACACCAGGACATCACAACAACCTGCAGTAATGCCCACCCCGACCCACTGTGCTATTGTCTCACCCAAGGAGGCCACTACCAGCAAGCCCAGCAAAACAGCCAGAGAAGAAAAGACAACCAGTGATGCTGACATTGTTGTCCTCATAGACTCAAATGGGAAATTTGTTAAAGAGGAGCAGCTTTTCCAAGGACACAAAGTTGACAAAATCTGGTTCCCTAGGACTGACAATGTCCTCCAGCTGCTCACAGAGTCCACCTTGGGTCAGCCTGGCCACATTATAATACACACATGTACTAATGACCTGAGACTTCAGCAAGAGAGGGTAGCAGAGTGTGAAGAGAGTAGCACAGAGAGCCACACAGACCTTCCCCTTCTCCAAGATTGTTATCTCAACCATCCTCCCATGCAGATACTTCCATCCTGACACCATCCAGAGGATAAATGCTAATACTTCTCATGGATGTTCTCTCATGCCAAATGTCCACCTGGCTCACCACCTTGCCCTCAACATTCACAGTCTTTATGACCATTTCACCTCCGCAAGGATACTGTCGGCACATTTGCAAAAACTTTGAAGGACATGGCTTTAGGACGCAGCCCAGGAATGCCCCCAAGACCAGCAGAAGAACCAGTCTCCACGCAGCTGGCACACATATGTCCCCACTCCGGAGACCCAGCCCACAGCCTGCCGGCCTCTACCATCCTCACCCACTTCATCCACAAGACAGCCAGGCCAGAACCAGAGCAACACCACCACGTCAGAGAGCGACCCCACCCCACATTCACGAGACCTCATCCTGCACCACGTCATGCTAGTCCAGCTCAACACCACGCCCAGCATCCAGAGCAGAGGAGCTATATTTATTTCTCCATAGTGACCCACTTGCTCTACATTATCCCACTTATTACACGGCTACTTACTAAAGAAATCAAAAGTTTGACATAAAATGTTGATTTAAACATGATTTTATTGATTTAGAAAAGATTTCATTGCTTACACTTGAAAAAATAGTCTGTTTGTTTCGACGGTTGGAACTGCGTCCATAGCAACAGTAATAGTGAAGATGAGCCTACTTAGCATTATAATTCATGTTAAACTGAACATTTCGCAGTCATGGCCCATACCATGTTCTGTTTAGTATTTACTTAGTATCTGTCTTCTTCAATTTTGTCAATTTCCTTGTTGTCCAGCTCCTCGTGTCTTTTCACCTCTCTTTCTTTCTCTGCGCTGTTTTCCTCTCTTTTTCTTTTCTTTACTGGGGACTGATCAGCCATTAACCATGAGTGCAAAGTTTCGTTCTCTCCAAATCTATTAAAATTGATATTGGAAAACTATTCTTTTTTTTTTCTGATGGAGCAACAGAAAACTGACGGTTTCTTACCGCAGGTCGTAGATGTCTTTCTGCGGATTGATATGATAGACCATTGCTGTGGACTCTGTTCTCACGATCACGTCCTGTTACTCACAGCAACAGTCTGCTATTCATAGCAACGGTCTGCTTTATGGAAATAACAGACCTTAGAATGCTGTAATTGACCAATCAGAATTGAGCATTTGACAATGCTGTGTAATAAGCTATTATTAGCCTACTACTCCATTTGTTCATCTATTATTTATTTTTCCCTTCATTCTCCTTTTTCCATGCAGAATGGGTAACCTTATATGATGTTGACCATTATTGACATTCTGTTATTGGCATCACAATAACACTCCTAATCTGTTTCATGATTTATTTATTTATTAATTTTACCCTATTTTTCTATAAACACTCAATTTAAAGAGGTCCCTTTACAGAGCTGTATTACTCCACAAACAACTTATGGGAAGATAAAATGCAGCAAATGTACTAATTAAGTCAATTCATTAATTAGTAATAAATAAATACATTAAAAAAGATATCATCAATCCTACAAAAGACATATTCCTATGTGCTGTCTACATCCCCCGGAGTGACTCACCATACTATGATGAAGACGTCTTCCCCATCCTCCATGACCAGATCAGCAGCTTCCAGGCCCAGGGAAGTGTGCTAATCTGTGGTGACCTGAACGCACACACAGGCTCTTTACCTGACTACAGTACAGAACAAGGTAACATTCATATATTTAGACAAAACTTCCCACAAAACACAACTAACCTTCCTCTTCTAACTCTGACCTCCAGGTTACAAGAATGGCAGAGACCTCCTGCAGCTCTGTCAAAGCCTGGGTCTGTACATTGTCAGCAGTAGGTTACGAGGAGACTCTTTAGGAAGACATTTTTTTGCTCACCTCTTGGCAACAGCACAGTTGATATTATGGTAAAAGATTTAGATCCTTCTCCCTCAGTGCATTTACAGTTAAACCACTGACCCCTCTGTCTGATCACAGCCAAACTACTGTGTTTCTCAAAAGAACAGAGACAATTGCCACCACACCTCTACAGCCCAGCAAGCTGTTTAATATCAGGAGATCATACGGGATGGGCCGAGAACAGCACAGAAGAGTTCCAGAAAGCAATCGGCACCCCCGAAATTCAAACACTATTAGATACCTTTCTGGTCACTACTTATGTTTACAGTAAAGAAGGCATAAATGATGGCGTTAAAGATGTCAATCACATCATCATGCAGACCGCACAAAAATCACAATTGAAACGATCTAAAAATAAACCTAAGAATTCCAAAGACGACAACTGGTTTGATGAAGAATGTAAAGATATTAGACATAAGCTTAGAAGATTATCCAATCAAAAACACAGAGATCCAGGAAATATAGACATGTGCCTTCTATACTGTAACACACTGAAACACTAAAAATGTACGCTCAGAATCAGAAAGGCACGATACACACACAAACAACTGACATTAACTGAGGAGTCCATAAACACAAACCAATTCTGGGAAAAATGGAATAATCTCAAGAAATCCAAATCTGTAGAGTTGGCAATACAGAATGGAGACATAGGGTCGGTCATTTCAAAACACTCCCAAACAAGATTTACCAAACAATCCAGACTCAAATCAAAACCAAATAATAACAAAATTAAACCAATTAGAATCGGCAGTAAAAGAAAATCAGAATCCTCTGGACTCCCCCATTACTGAGCAGGAACTAAAAGAAAAACTGTGTGCACTAAAACCCAAAAAAGCCAGCGGGCTTGATGGAATCAGGAATGAGATGCTTAAATACACAAGCCAAAAATTCCAATTGCCATCCTGAAACTCTTCATTTGATTCTGAGTGTAGGTAGGTGTAGGTTACTTCCCTGACATCTGGAATCATGGTCTCATAACACCAATTTTCAAATGTGGAGATAAATTCGACCCAAATAATTTCCGTAGGCATCTGTGTGAACAGTAATCTGGGGAAGGTTTTTTGTAGTACTATAAATTCGAGACTCCTAATCTTCCTCCCCAAACACAATGTCTTGAGGAAAAGTCAAACTGGATTTGTACCAAAACGCTGCACTTCTGATCATATTTACACCCTGACACCTTAATTGACAAACATGTCAACCAAAACAAGAACAAAATCTTTGCATGTTTCATAGATTTCAAAAAGACTTTCAATTGTATTTGGCACAATGGTCTATTTTACAAAGTTATTGAATCTGGTGAAGGGGGTAAAACATATGACATAATCAAATCAGTGTACACAAACAATAAGTGCAGTATAAAAATTGGCAACAAAAGGACAACATTTTTCCCTCAAAAGCGTGGAGTGAGACAGGGCTGTCGTATGAGTCCCATTCTATTCGACATTTATATTAATGAATTGGCCACCATCTTGGAGAGGTCAATAGCACCTGGTCTCACTCGACACGACTCAGCAGAACCGGGTCATCTGCAGTAATTTGACTTCTGTCTCCCACAAAACAGGGCTTACAGCAGAACCTGGACCTCCTGGAGCAGTACTGTCAGACCTGGGCCCTGGCAGTAAACTTGAAAAAGACAAAAATAATGATTTTTCAAAAAAGATCCAGCTCTCAGGGAAACACATGCAGCTTCACATTAGGAAAACACAAATTAGACAGCTGTACAGATTATAATTATTTAGGATTGAAAATCAGTTCCACTGGAAGTTTTAACCCAGCAATAAATGAACTGAGAGAGAAAGCATGCAGGGCATTCTATGCAATAAAAAGTCAAATTTACTTTCAAATTCCAATTCAAATCTGGTTGAAATTATTCAAATCCGTCATTGAACCAATCCTCCTATATGGTAGTGAAGTGTGGGGTCCTCTTTCCTACCAGAATCCGGCCCAATTGGACAAACACCCAATAGAAATTATGCATTTAGAGTTCTGCAAAAGCATCTTGCAGGTTCACAGGAAAACAACAAACAACGCCTGCAGAGCTGAATTATGCATCAAAATTCAAAAAAGAGCAATCAAATATTGGCTTCATCTCAAAAACAGTGACCCCCACTCCTATCATACAGAGCCCTGCAATACCAAGAGCTGAGCAAAGAAAAGAGTCCCCTCATTCAGCTGGTCCTGACGCTTAGTTTACATTCTAACCCTGTTCTGTCTCAGGACCAGTCTGAGAAAAAAATCAATTAGAGTCAACCATAGACTGTATAAAACATGGACGTAGCACCCGTGACGTCACCCATTGGTTTCAGGGAGTCGGTTTTGTGACCAAACCATGGGCATTTGAGCTGCGCCATCTTGGATTTTAGTGGGAGTGTACTTTCCATATTTGGCGGAGAGGCGGTTACTCTACGGGTCAGCCGGTGTCAGCCGGCCGAGAACCCGCCCACTTAGCTCGGAGCAACCGAGCTAGCCTAAGGCTAATCAGCTAAGCTAACAAGCTAAGCGGCAGCTACACGCAGCTACATCCACCACATTAACTACTCTTAAAAACAGAGATCATAATGTTGCTGCTGTGTTTTAAACACAACTATTTCAGATAGAGATGTTTTAGGTGGAGCTGCAGGGTTTGGTGGAGTTGTGGGGGGAAATTTATTTCAAGCCTATTATTTAACTGTGAAACAATCATTATTATTTCATATTAATAAAATATATTAAAACGTTAAAAACATTATTATTATTGTCATTATTATTAATGAAAACAATAAAAATAATGATAATATAATATATTAAAATGTTTAATATTTAATATTTACCGGCTTTCACCACTGCCTCCATCCACTATCCACTTACAGTTACAGCAGCACACAAACAACAGCAGCCGCTTACTGATGGAGCTGCTCTGTCCATGCAATGTCGGACTTTTTCAACAGAAAAATGAGACGAAATAAAATTGTAGCCTAGTATTCCCGCAATAAATGGACTCTGAGAGCACGGAACACACCGCAACAGCGTTCCTAACATTAGCTGCTCCGGTCCTCTATCTGTATCAGCAGTGACCATAAATCGCAATTAGGTCATAAGCCAAAATATGCTAATACATGCTAATTAGTGCAAACATCCAGGTAAAATAGTGAGAAATTTATTGTCACAAAAACCTATCCGAACATTGGCAAAACAAACACGGACACTGCAGCCCCTGTCAACCACTGGAGGTAGCCGGAGGCCTCTGGACGTAGCCGCCTAGCCCAGCCGATGCTTTAGCAAAGAGCTAACTGCCAGTGCCTGTCTATGGAGCTGTCACTCAACTCAAATATGTTTTTTTAGGCTGTAAAGTTGGCTATTTTAACATGGGGGTCTATGGAGAATTGCTCACTTCTGGAGCCAGCCCCCAGCGGCAGGCAAGGAACTGCAGCTTTTTGAAGCGGAAGTGATCCTCACTGCTGAAACCTACAACTCCCCCCCTGGAGTCAACCAAATTATAACACAACCACTGATGGGCAGTAACGCGTTAGAAGTAATGCGTTACTGTAATCCAATTACTTTCTTCAAGTAACGAGTAAAGTAAGGGATTACAATTGCAAAAACAGTAATTAGATTACTGTTACTTTCCCGCAAGCAGGCTGCGTTACTGCGTTACTAAACCGTGATTTTGTTTTGTGAGACTGTCTCGTGACAATGACGTATGAGCGGCGCGACGTCAGTGGTAAACAACACACACGTGGCTACCTGTAAAATCTAGGATAGAATTCAAAATCCTTCTCCTTACATACAAAGCGCTTAATGATCAGGCACCATCATATCTTAAAGAGCTTGTTGTACCCTACCATCCCACTAGAACACTTAGGTCTCAAGATGCAGACTTACTGGTGGTCCCAAAGATCTCCAAAAGTAGATTGGGAGCCAGAACTTTCAGTTATCAAGCTCCTCTCCTGTGGAACCCTCTTCCAGTTTCGGTTCGGGAGCCAACATTGTTGTTGCTACTATAATATTATTATTTTATTATCACTATTGTAACATCTAGTATTAGTATTATTACTTACATACAGCTTACATATTTATATGTACTACTATTCCCTACACATAGTTTTACTTTGATGTTCTGTTACTACTGTTCTCTCTGCCCCTCTTCTTTTCTCTCTCTCTTCCACCCCTCCCACCTCCCCTCTTTCTTCCCCTTCTCCTCTTTCCCTCTCAGCCCAACCGGTGCCGTCAGATCACCGCCTACCATGAGTCATGGATCTGTCCGAGAGTCAGCAGCCAGCCACTGGACAAGCCCATCAGCAGCCAGCCACAGGACAAGTCTGTTGGCAGCCAGCCACAGGACCAGAGTGTCAGCAGCCAGCCACAACAGTTTTGTCAAAAAATGTGATCTAACAGAGGCAAATGGCAAATATTGACTATATATGTTGCCTACATTGCTTGCAATTGAGTTAAAGTAAACATGTAAGCATTTATTATGTATTTTTACGTAAGTTGTTATGGCTGTATTGATTTAAAAACCAAATAATGCAGTGGGTCCACCAGACCCACAAACATTGGCTGAGAAACAAGAGCATAAACACCACGCAAGGGTTAATTGTGGTCAAAAGAAAGATTAACATTAAAATTGGAATCTCAGGTGGACGTTAGTTTTGACGTCTTCAGACCTTTCCCCTTTTCTATGCACCTTGGAAGTAGGTGAAGCTGTGCCAGAAAATCCCTAATCTGTTTTCACCTGAAATTGTACTCATTTTGACAACTTCACATGCATTCCTTTTTTTTTAAATGAGGTATGCAAATTACTGTAATTTAGCATTGCTCCTCCATATAGACTTACAAGAGACAGATTAAAATGTGAAACCAAAGCGATGGAAGATGAGATGTCCTGACTTTTAATTCCTGATTAAAGCCCAAACCCAAGCTGTACAGTTCTCCTCATGGCAAATAAACTGAACTTCTCATGTGAAATAGGCAGCTTGCCACTCCAAAATAAAATAAGGAGTAGTGATTGTCCTCAGTCTCTCTACACACAGTCTTTAGATCTACCATGTGATTAATTGAAAGTTCGTTGGACAACACTGTATTCTCCTCTTAAAGCACAATAATGAACTGAAATTACTGGGACCTTAAGTTAACACTTGCATCGTCCCTTCATGTTGTTAAAATGCTGATGTGCTTATGTCTGCTAAAACAAAATAAAGTTCATGCATGATGAAGTATAACCTAAGAGTGACTGTTGTGAAACTGTAATGATAAAGATGAAGGCTGGAGAAGTGTTAAGCTTTTCTCTCTTTCATAACAGATTTTCTGTTTATCATGACACTTGATGCACCATCTTGTAGAGGGGCCCTTATTATTTCAGTTTTTCTTGTGCTCACGTCACATTAATCTAAATTAATTTGTGCTTAATCAAGTTGCCACATACTAATTACTAAATAATGCACAGTTACATACAGTAAATGAGTTAATCATTTTTGGGTTACTCAACTTGCTTTGCCCAGGAGCCACTTTTGCAAAATGTCAGGAGGCCAGGGGCCAGTTAATAAATTAACATTAATAATAACACAACTTATCAGATAAAACGAATGAACATTAAAAGTCACCTTTCTTTGAAATTCTTTATTATCATATTAACTGACTTATTCACCTAACTTATTGAATAATTTAACTTGGTGCAAGAACTGACAGATAATTCAAATGTTTTTGTGCACATACAAACTAAAACTGCTTTTTAGTTGTGATTTGGTAACGTTTAAAACAGGTTACATGGAGGTTACTGGAACCTCTTTCATCCTACCAGGAACAGAAAGAGCAGCATGTTTAAGCTGTTTTAGTCTGAAATACACATTTAAGGGATTGAATTATCCTCATTTCTGTGAAACGTTTGCTTTTCTTCAGCTAATAATTACACGTTTCACAGCCTGAAAGGACATCATACAAATCAGTCTTCTCTCTGTTACTAACAGCATAATTTAGACCATCAGCCAAAATTGGCATATCTGTCCTTCCTTCCTGGGAAAAACAGTGTCAATCGATTCATTTTCATAAGTTTTATTGACAGAGAAATTCATAGTTGTACTCGTGCATTCATTATGCAACATCTAAGACTGAATACATACAGTAAGAAAAGAGGAAAGCAATGAGATAAGTAGATTCTGTGATTATTTACAGACATTAACATTGAGATTATTGTATGTACTGTTTACTATGTGCTGTGGCAAATATTATATGAGTTGCAGTAGAAAGAGATGTAAATCTTCAGAGCCAAACTAGTGATGATTACAAGTAAGTAATAAGTCAAGAGAGCTTAGAATGAGTAAAATCACCTTGAAATATTTTCCCAGAAATGATCATTCTGAAAGCTGATCGAAACCAGCTGTAAAAGAAACCATAGATGAATGGATTGAGCATTGAATTTGACCATCCAAGAAACTTTAATACAAAAAATATTGTAGGTGATATATCTATCGTCTTCCAATAGTACAAGGCCCAATAAATATAGAAAGGAGTCCAACAGATCAGAAAAACTCCCATCACAATAGCCAGAGTTTTGGTCGCCTTTCTCTCCATCTTACTTTCAGACTTTGTGCTCTGACAGGTTGTGTTCTGGATGCTGCGTGCCTGTCTCTGTGCCACAATCAAAATCTTTAGGTAGATGGCACACATTATGATAGCTGGGAGGTAAAAACAAAACATATCTTGAAAACCAGTAACTGACAAGCTAAGAGAAGATAAAGTCCAGCTCAGCAGGATCATGATCACACTAATACGGACATTAATTTTAGTTCTGTACCTCAGAGGCTGACACACAGCATAATATCTGTCAACAGAAATAAAGCACAAGCTCAGAACAGAAGATGAGCACACATAGAAATCAAAAGCGACTATTGTCAAACAAGATCCTGGATTAAGTGGTATCACTGTAAAAAGCAAAATTAAAATCCCAACAATCAGGTCAGCTACAGCAAGAGAGATGATGAGGAAGTTTGTAGGAGTGTGGAGCTGTTTGAAGTAAATGATGGAGGTTATTACAAGAAGGTTTCCACATATTATAAGAGATGATAAAAAGCCAAAAATAACAAATAACAAATACTTGATGGTGGTGGTGGCTGTTCTATAACAGAAAACTTTTCCCTCAAAAACATCATCAGACCTGTTGACAGAAAAGTTAGAGTCCATGTGTAAATGATCATCAATAGTGAAGTAAAATTTGCATTAATATGCCTTAAATCAAGAAAATTAATAGTATGTAGTTTGCTGTAGAGAGAGATTTTCAGTTCATGTTAGTGCTCTGTGTTTTTCACACCATGCTGATTTGTTTTGTTCATCTGTACTGATGGGAGCCCTTGCTCTGTGCCACTGAGCAGTATATTCCAACAGGTTATTCTTCGGGGCTCATTAGCATATCATGGTCAAGGGCGTCTCTTAAAGGGTACTCGATGCAGTAGTATTGAAGTAGTTAGTATTGAACTTTAATAAAGATTAAAATGAAAAACCAGATCCAAGATAAGAGCCAAGATATTCTGACTTTGAATTCTAAAAATGCTGGGTCGTACCCATAATGTAACTCCATCCTCATCTGCTTAATCTGCAAACAAATGACAAAACTTTATACTTTTAAATTGTGTGATTGCATACGCCAAAGTACAATTTTGTATACATGCAGTGCAGCAAGTCTTTCCATTAACTTGTGGGGACAGAATATCCATACTCAGGTGACCTTCATTGTCATGGTAACAAATTAAACGCTTGGTCAACGTTGTGAAACAGATGCAGTATCAGTAGGTTTTGGCAACAAAACTACTTGGTTAGGTTTTGAAAAAAATCATGGTTTGGGTTAAAACCAGTACGGTAAAGAAGTGGGAAATAAATTGAATATACCACAGTCCCACTTTTTAAGATTCCTCCAGGTTCACATTCAAAAAACCTTCACATCCTGATTGCCTGAGGAATCACCTGTGAAATGAATGTTTTCCTTTGAGCCTTCAAAGAATGGGAGCTGTGGCAGCAGAGCATTGGATATAAAACTTTAGAAGGGGTCTTGTATGACTTCAATCTGTGTCGAACAAGACCTTATTCAGTCTGTGCACATAATTATGCACAGGTTATGCATCCAGCATCAGGCTCTGAGAGAAGAACACATATTGTTTTCACCCCGGGTCGGACTGGTCTCGTGATCAGATGGACCTGGTCCTTGTTTCTCTGGATCCCAATAAACATACAAACACAAACACTCCAGCTGGTTCAGCTGTCATCCTGGCTGATCTGTTAAAGACGATCTGACAAATGTGATCCCATCCCGTGTGCACTTTGCAGGTCTACTGAGATTTACTGGGCTTCATGACTATAATAATAATTCCTGAAAATGGGAACTGCGCTGGTGTATGGTAGCAAATCCACTTGTGACACCATCACAGCAGCTTTGCGCCAGGTGTAAGATCGGGCCCCAAATGTGTCACTTTGTTAGCACGGAGATTCATTCTTCTCCACTGTAAGACTCTTCAGCCTCCAACCTGAAGTCAGTGGCTTTGGGAAGTAATGCAGCATCTCATACTTGAGAGGTTGACATTCAACATATGTGGCTCCCCTGAAAGGTTTGAGGAAACTTGGTGACCATTTATGGATTATACAAGCTTTTATGTTGTGTTTATGTAGAAAGAATGCAAATTTTGAACCCACCTCGTACCGGACGCTAACGTGGACCTGCTGGGATTCACTGCTGTGAGAACCGACAGAGACATTAAAGCGTGCGGGAAAAGCAAAGGTGGGGGACTCATCATATATGTTAACAACCGCTGGTGTAACCCAGGACATATCTCCGTAAAGACAGTCTTGTGTTGCCAGGACCTCGAGCTACTAGCCGTTAGCCTGCGGCAATATTATCTGCTGAGGGAGCTTAGTCATGTGATCACCATCTGTGTTTACATCCCTCCAAGAGCGGACGCAGCCATTGCATGTGAGAAGATTCACTCCGTCACAGCAAGGCTGCAGACACAGCACCCTGAGGCATTTATGATTTCTGGGGATTTTAATCATGCAACTTTGGACTCTACTTTGGCTGCATTCCACCAGGTTGTGGACTGTCCAACAAGAAATAACAGGACAATTGACTTGCTGTATGTTAATGTGAGGGATGCATACAGAGTCACACCCCTCCCCCCTCTAGGGAAGGCTGACCACAACCTGGTCCACTTACAGCCACAGTACATCCCCCTGGTCCAAAGGCAGCTTGTAACCACTCGCTCCATCGGGAGGTGGTCCCCTGAAATGGAAGGTGCCCTGAGAGACTGCTACAACACCACAGTCTGGGATGAGCTGATCAACCCACACGGTGAGGACCTAGAGGGGCTGACACACTGTCTGACGGATTACCTAAACTTCAGGAAATATTAAATCGAAAGCAACTGGACTTGTTCAAAAGTCTTTTCTGAAAGACGTTTCGCCTCTCATCCAAGAAGCTTCATCAGTTCATGCCTGTCAGACTAGTCTGAGCTAGTCTAACTAAATGGTGGGAACCCAGGTATTTAACCTCTAAGGATGTGTTCAAATTCATTAGTGCTCTATTCAGTTCTAGCGACAGTCGTTAGGAGTCGTTAGTCCTGGGAGTCACCCGAAACCAGGTTTGAGTGACGGTCGTTAGAGTCACATGAATATGAAGTACTGTTGTTTTTGGAGGCCATGTTGTTGAATCTCCTGGGCAAAGATGAAATCACAGCATTGTAAATAGGAGAGAGGTTGTGTCTCAGGCCTCCTCCTCTGTTGAGAGTGGGTTTCTCCATTTTAACATATATGGCTTCTTTAACTCCTCTCTCAAACCATCTGTTCTCCCTGTCTAGAATGTGGACATTGTTGTCCTCAAAGGAGTGTGCTTTCTTCTTAAGGTGTAAATAGACAGCTGAGTCCAGGCCTGAAGAGTTAGGTCTCCTGTGTTGAGCCATGCGTCTGTTCAGTGGTTGTTTGGTTTCTCCTATGTATAGGTCATTGCAGTCCTCGTTGCATTGGACAGCATACACCAAGTTGCTCTTTTGTGTATGTGGTGTGCAGTCTTTAGGATGTACCAGTTTCTGTCTGAGTGTGTTGCTAGGTTTGAAATACACTGGGATGTGATGCTTGTTGAACACCCTCCTGAGTTTTTCAGATATCCCAGACATATACGGGATCGCTATGTTGTTCCGCTTGTTTTTCTTTTTCTCATCCCCCTCAGGGTTGGTGTTCTTTCTGGCACGTGTGGCTGTTTTCACAAAGGCCCAACTGGGGTAGCCACAGGTTTTGAGGGCTTCCCTCAGGTGTTTGTGCTCTTTCTTTCTGGCCTGAGTGCTGGTTGGTACATTATCAGCCCTGTGTTGCAGAGTTCTGATAACACCTAGCTTATGTTCCAGAGGGTGGTGTGAGTCAAAGAGTAGGTATTGGTCTGTGTGAGTGAGCTTCCTATATACCCCAATGTGGAGGCTTCTGTCCTTACCAATGTGAACTTCACAGTCCAAGAAAGGCAGGCAGTTATCCTTGACACCTTCTCTAGTGAATTTGATGTTTTTATCCACTGAGTTGATGTGTTCTGTAAAGGATTGCACTTCTTGGGCTTGGATTTTAACCCATGTGCCGTCCACATACCTGAACCAATGGCTAGGTGGTGTTCCTCTGAAGGATTTTAGAGCTTTGCATTCTATCTCCTCCATGTATAGATTAGCCACAATGGGAGATACCGGTGAGCCCATGGCACAGCCATGTTTCTGTCCGTAAAATTTGCCGTTGACTTGGAAGTATGTGGTGTTTAGGCAGAGGTCAAGTAGTTGGCATATCTGGTCCAGGTTAAGATTGGTTCTGTTGTGGAGGGTGTTGTCCTGTAACAGACGTTGTCTCACAGTTTGCACTGCCTCCCCGGTTGGAATACAAGTGAACAAAGAGGTCACATCATAGGAGACCATCGTTTCCTCTGGATCCAGTTTTAAACCTCAAGCTTTGTTCACAAAGTCAATGGAGTTTTGGATGTGGTGTGGGGTTTTGCCCACCAAGGGAGCTAGGATCTTGGCTGTGTTTGGAGATGTTGTAGGTAACCGAGTTAATACTGCTGACGATGGGCCTGAGAGGGGCCCCTTCTTTGTGGATCTTGGGTAGACCATATAAGCATTGGATGGCTTCTTGTGGGTACAGATGAAGATATTGTGCCCGGTCAATGGCCCCTTTTTTTTGTAGCTTTTGTAAGCATTCTATTGCCTTTCTTTTGTAAGTGCAGGATGGGTCTCGTTTCAGAGTTTCATATGTGTTATTATCACTGAGTAATGTGGAGACCTTGGCGTGATAGTCAGTTGTGTTGAGGATTACCGTGCATCTCCCCTTGTCTGCAGGAAGGATGGTGATGTTTTGGTCCTTGCTCAGAGAAAAAAAAAATCACAGACATTACCTTAACTTCTGTGCAGACGTGGTCTCCCCTACCAAGTCTGTCCGCTGTTACCCTAACAACAAACCATGGGTAACGCGGGAAGTCAAAGCTGTCAACCTGCTCAACAGGAAGAAGGCCGCCTTCAGGAGCAGAGACAAGGAGGCGATGAAGGCAGCACAGCAGGAGGTGAAACACTGCGTGAGGGAAGCAAAGGACAGCTACAGGAGAAAAGTGGAGTAGCAGCTGAAAGAAAACAACATGAGGGAGGTCTGGGAAGGTGTGAAAACCATCACAGGCCATAACACAAAGACCAGAGTCATAGGGGGGACAATGGAGAAGGCGAACGAACTTAACGACTTCTTCAACCGGTTCAACCAGCCCATGCCCCCCCGCCCCACCCTCTCCCTCACTGCAGTCATCTCTCCTTCTTCCCTCAGCACACCTCCCCCCAGACATTACAGCAGCAGCGCCCCCCTCCTCCTCCTCCCCCACCTCACCACAACATCCTCCATACATCACTGTGGACCAGGTCAGAGGACAGCTGAGGAAGCTTCACCCCAGGAACCCTTTAACACCATCCAGCCCCTTGTGCTTCAAGACAAACTGAACAGGATGCAAGTGGACCCCTGCCTGGTCACTTGGATCTCCAGCTACCTCACCGACAGGCCGCAGTACATCAGGCTGAGGGACACCACGTCTGACTCTGTGATCAGCAGCACCAGAGCACCCCAGGGCATGGTGCTGGCCCCTCTTCTCTTCACCCTGTACACCTCGGACTTCTGCTACAACTCTGAGCTGTGTCATATCCAGAAGTTTGCCGATGACACAGCCATCGTTGGATGCATCAGGGACAACAGAGAGGAGGATTACAGGAGCCCAGTGAGGGACTTTGCTGTCTGGTGCCACACAAACCATCAAAAGCTCAACACCTCGAAGACAAAGGAGCTGGTCATTGACTTTGGGAAGTCCAGACCAAGACCGTGACCAGTTCTGATCGAGGGAGTTGAGGGGGAGGCTGTGGATTCCTACAAGTAATTCGGGCTGTGGCTGGACAGCAAACCGGACTGGACAACCCACACCAACCACCTGTACAGGAAGGGACAGAGCAGGCTGTACTTCCTGAGGAGGCTGCAGTCATTTAACATCTACAGGAAACTCCTGCGGATGTTTTACCAGTCCATGGTAGCCAGCGTCCTCTTTTACACCGTGATGTGCTGGGGGCGGCGGGGGGCAGCATATCCAAGAAGGACACATCCAGGCTGGACAAACTGATCAGGTGGGCCGGCTCCATGGTTGGCATGAAGCTGGACTCTCTGGTGACGTTGGCAGAGAAGAGAACACTGGACAAACTGCTGGATATTATGGATGATGCCAGTCACCCTCTGCACACCGTCATCAGCAACCAGACGAGCCTGTTCCTTCCCAAGTGCAGGACTAACAGACTGAAAAAGTCCTTTGTCCCTCAGGCCATCAGACTGTACAACTCCTCACTCGGTGGGAGGAGGAGTAACAGGAAGACAGAGAACGGGAAGGAGCAGTAGCCAGTCGTAGCCAGTAGCCAGTGGCGAGCAGTAACCAGTAGCCAGTAGCCGCTACAATAAGGAACATAATAAGGAATTACTTATTTATTCTCTGTATATCTTATATTTATATTATATGCAAATTGTTGTTTTTTTTTTACTTTTTACTTTTTTGATACTCTGTGTGCTTTTTACCCTGTGTGCTGCTATCCAATGCTGCTGGAATCTTCATTTCCCTGAGGGAGTCTTCCCAAGGGATTAGTAAAGTTCTTTCTAATCTAATCTAATCTAATCTAATCTAATCATTAGTGTTATTAGTCTGAGCGTATTAACAAAGTGTGGCATTTTATTTAACACTAGAACTGCCAAGATGGTCTGACAGACTGTTTGGTCTTTATTATCCAAATAACTCTGTTTTAAAAAGAACTACAAGCCTCTCATCCTATGACTACAAAAAAAAAAAAAAAATGTTGACAAAAAAATAAATAGATAAAAAGCTGACTGGTAAATTGACATGAGACATTGAAATCTTTGTTGATCCTGCTCTGGATTGTGATATTTTGTTTATTTGTCATCATTTCTGGTATTTTCATTAAACAAAATCCATTCTTTGTTGATGACATTACATATAACGTCTGGCAGACCTTTCCAGCGCTCGGAGGGGGTGCTAGAATGTTGGCAGTCCTAGTGTTAAGGCAATATGATGGGTAACTCATTGTGTATGTGCAAATTTCCCATACCCATGTGTGATTTCTGATGACCTCTTTTACATTAATCAGTGCAACCTCAAGCAATTTTGAAATTTTTGAACACAATCAACAACAGACTTAAAACCCTCAACATAGAGGCAATGAAACTCTGCTTTTCCATCTGCTATCGACTTTTAACCATCCATCTATTTTCTGAGCCCTTATCAAGAGTCAGGGTTAAGGAAGGCAGGCAAAGCAAGGTGGTCTAGATGTACCTCTCCCCAGCAAGGCTTTCCAGCTCTTCTTAAGGAGTTCCAAGGCAACCCCAGGCCAGATGAAACAAATAATCTCTCTAGTGTGTTATGGGTCTACCCTGCAGTCTCTCACCAGTTGAACATGCGGAAAAAATTAGATCATTTGATCACAAAGTGAGCCCAGCCACCCCACAGAACTCATTTTGGCTGCTTGGATCTGGAATACTATTCTTCCAGTCACTACCCAAAGCTCATGACCATAGGTGATGGCAGGAAAGTCGCAGGTCAAAATTAAAACCCACTGAAAAAGTATCTGACTTCTTGCCAAGAATAGAGACGCAGTCTCCTTAGACAAGGACCTCACTTTGGTTACGTTGCATATAAGGACAGAATGGCTTACAGCAACAGTACAGGTACACCATACTCCTGTAGTACAGGAATCCCCATGGTTCTTCTCCAAGTCCACACTGGATGGACATGACCACCAAATAATCCTGTAAGGGTAAAGACCCGGACCAGTGTTCCAAGACCAAGAAGAATCTGCAATGTTCCTGGTATATTTGAGGTATCAAAGTTTTCACTTGGAGCCTCCTTTCCAGCACCCATGGCACAAGCTTTCCCAGGGAAGCTGAGCAGAGGTGCACACTTTCCGATAACCCTTTTTAAAGGGTTAGGGTTAGGGTTGGCCTGCTATTCTGCAGGCACTATCGCCAACCACACACCAGGGAAAAGGCATATGAGCCATGACAACCCAACAATGTCCAGAGCCTTACGCATCTCAGAGTAAATCTCATCCACACCTGGCACCTTGTTCATCCAGCACTCTTTCAACTACTCAACAGGATCCCCAATGAGGGTCGACAGTTCTCCCTCCCTGCTGATCACAGCCTGACTCAAGCCCTGCTTTTAGTTCCTGAGTAATTTAACACTTTGATAGAACTTCCTTACGGTGAGTTGAAAGTCTTTTTCTATTGCCTTACCGGACTCTTCCCACATCTAGGTTTTTGCTTTGGTGATAACCAAAGCTACAGCTCTTCTGGCCTCCCAGTACCCATCTCCAACAAACCCCTGGTTCAACGAAGCCCATAAGGTCCTCCTTCACAATATGTAAAGTTGGGGTGTGCTATTCTAATCCAATACCCTTTATACTGAATTTAGCCAACTTCCCCTCAGGGTCCTTTGACCCCCTGTGTATGCACTGAAAAAACACTGATGTTTCAACACATCCCTGGCTCTGTAAGTAGTATATGAACATAGTGTCTCAGACCAAACCACACAACACTATTCCATCCAATCAGCAACAGGTGACAGGGGAGGAGGAGAGGAGATGAGCAAAGCAACTATTCACCTTGTATGTTTATTTACCTGAAAAAAGGAGGAAGCCATGAACAAAAGAGCAACAGGCAAAATGCCAGTGAGCACCTGTGTTGGAGCCTCAGACAGCACTCACCAGAGAAGCCAGTTCTTTCTGTTTTGTTCCCCCTGTCTCTCTTCTTTCCCCTCTCCTCTCTGTACATTCAGGAAAATACAATATCTTAGTGAGTTTTTTCTTAAAGTTGTTTTTAAGGACAGTCCTAAGAAAAGTGTAAATCAGGTTCATGAAGGTGTTCTTGGACTGCAGAATTGTTCATATCTGTGATCTTAAATTATGAATACCATTGCCTTCATAAGTGCCAGTTCTTCCTAATTAGCACAGGGAAACGCCCCACCAATGCCCAAATAAGGGCATGAGACTGCAGGGCCATGCCACCACAGAGATCACACACAGACAAGGTCAGAGAGAAGACAAGAATCCCAAATGAAAACCTAAAGTTGTGTAGAGCGGTGTCAATGGTTTTATCTCCTCAGCCATCTCAGAATCATAAGGTAAGTTGTTTTTTTTTTCCAGAATTAATACAATTTGATGGTACATTTTATCTAAAAGCTCTGAAACCATGAAACATGCTAACACATTTAAATACAAGTGTGTAAAACTGAAAGGCATGTGATTATTTTACTGAATATGTGTCCTCTTCTTCAACATGTCCATTTGTTTAAAAAGTGTTATTAAATTGCTTAGATCGTACTCAAACTGTAAACATTTGCAAACACTGCATAATTTAAAATACAAAAGTAAAGAAGCAAAGGCTAAGATATTCAGACTTTTGTGTCATAGTTCAGGCCAAGCTCTACAAATGCTGAACCTTTCGATTCCCATTATACAACTGAGTCATATCTTCATGTCTCAAACCCAAACCCAAGCACATATAATCCTGTACGCGGGGACAGAGATGTTACACGGAGCAGTTGGAAGAAGGGAGGAGGGATTGCACTGTATGTGAGTGAGAGGTGGTGTAATCTGGGACATGTTCATGTGAAGGAGCCTTTCTGTAGCCCAGACATTGAACTGCTTGCTGTGGGAATGCGTCTGTACTATCTGCCAAGGGAGTTAATGTGCACCATTGTTACCACTGTTTACATTCCTCCATCAGCTGATGCAGCAGTAGCAAGTGACGTCATTAACTCCACAGTCGCAAGACTTCAAACTCAGCATCCAAATGCTTTTGTGGTTATTAGCGGGGATTTCAACCATGCCACACTGAACAAAACACTGACAACATTTTATCAGTATGTTGACTGCCCCACTAGAGACAATAGAACACTGGATCTCCTCTATGCAAATGCAAAGGACGCATACAGTGTCACAGCCCCTGGACTGGAATGAAAGAGATCACTGGGTTTAGGGAGAAAGACAAACAGAGAAAGGGCAAATGAGCTGAGCTGTTTCTTCAGTAGATTTAGTTCAAAGCCCCCTGCTGCTGCCTCCTCCACCATCCACACACACCCAGACCTCCACACACCCTCTCTCCCCTCAATGCTCCCCAACCCCTCAAACCCTCCCTGTGAGCTCACTGGATACAAACACACCACCTCTGCAGCACCTTTCCTGCTCCACAGAGTCAACAACATGCACCCTCCCCCGCCTGACTGAGTACAGGCCAGGTTAGGAGACAGCTGGAGAGGCTCCCCCAACTCCCCTAGGCTGCAGGCCCTGATTGTATCAGCCCAAGGATTCTGAGGACCTGTGCAAGCCAGCTGTCTTCTGTTCTGCAACATCTCTTCAACCTGAGGCTGAGCCAGGAGAGAATACCAGTGCTGTGGAAGACCTCCTGCCTTGTTCCAGTCCCCAAGAAGTCAACATCATCTGGCCTCAATGACTACCAACCAGTTTCTCTCACATCTCTCATGATGAAGGTGCTGAAGAGGCTGGTCTTGGCCCACCTGAGACCACAGGTGAAATCATCGCTGGTCCCTCTGCAGTTCGCCTACCAGTCTCATCTGGGAGTGGACAATGCCGTCATCTACCTGCTGCAGCTCACTCACTCACACCTAGATGGTCCTGGCAGCACTGTGAAAATCACATTCTTTGATTTCTCCAGTGCTTTCAACACCATCCCGCTACTGCTACTGAGGGAAAAGCTACAGGTGATGAGGGTTGTCACATCCACAGTTTCCTGGATTACTGACTACCTGACAGACAGACCACAGTTTGTCTGACTGGATAGTGTCCTGTCTGATATGGTGGTGAGTAGTACAGGAGCTCCACAGAGGACTGTTCTGTTTCCTTTCCTTTTCACCTTGTACACCACAGACTTCCAGTATGACTCCGGGTCATTCCACCTGCAGAAGTTCTCTGATGACTCTGCGGTGGTTGGGTGTATAAATGATGGATGGGAGAGAGGGAGTACAGAGCACTGATGGATGATTTTGTGGAGTGGGCTGGAAGAAATCACCTGTTGCTGAACGTGGCCAAGACCAGGGAGATGTTGATTGATTTCAGAAGGAAAAGGACAGCTTCTCATCCTGGCGCATATGGGGAGAGGACATTGACATGGTTGAGGACTACAAGTACCTTGGCATTCACATTGACAACAGACTGAAGGGGAAAGGAAACATCGAGGCTGTGTACAAGAAGGGGATGAGCAGACTCTATTTCCTGAGGAAGCTGAGATCTTTCAACATGTGCAGCAAGATGTTGGAAATCTTCTACCTGTCTGTTGTGGCCAGTGCACTTTACTTTGCTGTAGTCTGTTAGCTATTTTGCACATTTGTTTCAATACCACTCTACCTCATTTCTCACTGTCTTGTGTATGTAATTGTTATTCTATTTTACTTGCAGTTTTGTACAGTGTTGTGGTACACCACTTGTATTCTATATTTGGTGTGGTGTGTTCCTGTATATTACTATTCCTGTATATCACTCTTGTATATTTTTTTTAATTTTTGTGCTGCTTATTTGTGTATATATTTAAATATTCTCATAATTTTTTTAATGTACTTTATTTTTTGATCTGTTTTCTTCTCTGGTATTTACATGTATATTACTGTCCATGTACTGTCTGATGACTTACTGCTGTAACACAAGAATTTCCCAGTTTGGGATCAATAAAGTACTATCTACCTATCTATCTATCTATCTATGACATCATCCTGATGACATCATGCTATCTTGTGCATTCAGACTGATTGCGCCACAGACTTTGCTGTTTGACCAGGTTTTAGCCGGTCTAAGACGCAAGTGGTTTCTACTCCAATGAGCACAGGATAGTAAACATGCCTTCGTTTTTGCCTTCATTTCCAGACCTCACCTGCACAGACCAGGCACAAGTGCATTTACTATCTTGCAGACGTGGCAAAAATGGCACTTCTGCCAGTGTCAGATTGCAAATCCACCTGCGCCACCAGCACAATGTCTTTGTGCCAGGTGTAAGACAGGGTCCTAAGAGTGACTGTTGTTAAATTGTAATGAAAAAACTAAAATCCTGGAGAACTAAGAGCTTTTTTCTCTATCTCTGCGTGTCTGTGACAAGTAGACACCTCCTGTGTGAATGTGTAAAAGTATCCAATTTGTATCTCAACTGCATCACAACTGTTGCCAGGAAAGGACTGCAAGCACGTAAAGGTGGGGGAGAAGAATGTAGGTTTCATCACTGTGGAAAATAAAAATATATTGTGCTATTGAATACTGTGTAAGCTAAAACAAGACGACTTTTGCAGAATGAGAACAGCGGGAGAGGAAGAAGCTTTCATGAGATTAGAGAGTATGAGAAGCTGTCTAGGGAAATTTACGATCGGGTCATCCTGCCCTGCTAAAATATCAAGATGAGGCAAGGGAGTGGTTCATTTGCGATGAAAATTCAGTTAAGCAGGAAAACCGCAAATTTATGTTTAGCTTACCATTGTTATTTGATAGTCTGACCGGAGATAGTGACTAATCCATCTGTCTGGAACCGTGTAGCAGAGAGGTATAAAGGTGAGCGTCAGCTCAGCAGGGTAACACTTTATAATGAGTACACACTATTAAGCATTAGTTAAGTATTAATAAATATTGAATTCATCATTTATAACGCATGAATAGTCATTAGTATGTAGTTTATAAACACAGCTATAAATGTTTTACTCAACATTTAGAAGCACAGTATTTATGGATTAGTAAACACTGAATTCATCATTTATAAAGCATGTTTCTGACATAAATACTCATTAGTATGTGGTTTATAATCACAGTTATAAATGTTTTACTCATCATTTAGAAGCACAGTAGTTATGGATTAGTAAACACTGAATTCATCATTTATAAAACACGATTCTGACGTAAATACTCATTAGCATGTGGTTTATTAATCACAGTTATAAATGTTCTACTCTTCATTAGTAAGCTCATCTATATAAATGATGAATTCAGCATTTCTAAATTAAGTATTACATCACTTACCCACCAGTTAGTTAGGATTTGTCAGTTATTTGTAGGATCATTTAGAAAGCCTATGTAAATAATGAACAATATATTTAGATGTTCATGTCTGCATGCTCTTACATGTCCACTATTCAGACATGTACTAATGGTTAGTGAGTGTGTTAGTAGATGCTTTATAAAATCTCACAAATTCCATTTCCAATGGATGGCTTATAAACAGTTATTAATGAAGGAATTCATGAATTCAGGCTGTTACAAAGTACTTACTACTCATTAATTAAGCATTTTGTGTGAGCTCATCTAAATTGGGGACTATCTATGCCTTATAAAGTATTTACAAATGAGATTTAAAGGCTGGCAATGCCTCAAAACTCACAGAAGTTCCAGACCAAGGAGAGACACAACACAGGGACAGAACTTATTGCACTGATATTTATTGCAACTTCCCAACATTGTAACTGTACAATTGAAAAATAGGATAAGCTTGGCTGAATAAAAACTTGCCAACACCAACAGTGGAAGTTTAAATACAACAAATAAAAGGCTCCTCTGGAAAAAAAATGAAATAAATAATAAAATAAAATCTTTCTTTATCAAAAAAA